>CM067366.1:61753726-61776509 GCA_034401795.1 Chaetoderma sp. LZ-2023a | reverse complement strand
GTTTTGCATTAATGTCTCACAGAAACATGAACAATAATTGGTTATTATGTAGTCACATGGACAAAACAAGGGATTGTGTATCACATTGATGTTGTGTTTTCCATTAATGTCTCACAGAAACATGAACAATCATTGGTTATTATGTAGTCACATGGACAAAACAAGGGATTGTGTATCACATTGATGTTGTGTTTTCCATTAATGTCTCACAGAAACATGAACAATCATTGGTTATTATGTAGTCACGTGGACAAAACAAGGCATTGTGTATCACATTGATGTTGTGTTTTCCATTAATGTCTCACAGAAACATGAACAATCATTGGCTATTATGTAGTCACGTGGACAAAACAAGGGATTGTGTCACACATTGATGTTGTGTTTTCCATTAATGTCTCACAGAAACATGAACAATCGTTGGTTATTATGTAGTCACGTGGACGAAACTAGGCATTGTGTATCACATTGACGCTATGTTTCCCTGTAATGTCTCACAGAAATATGAACAATCATTGGTTATTATGTAGTCACGTGGACGATACAAAGCATCGTATGCCACATAGATGTTGTGTTTTCCATTAATGTCCCACAGAAACATGAACGATCATTGGTTACTATGTAGTCACGTGGACGATACATAGCATTGTGTATCACATTGATGTTGTGTTTCCCAGTAATGTCACACAGAAACATGAACAATCATTGGTTATTGCGTAGTCACGTGGACGAAACTAGGCATTGTGTATCACATTGATGCTATGTTTCCCTGTAATGTCACACAGAAACATGAACAGTTATTGGTTATTATATAGTCACGTGGGCGAAACAAAGCATTGTGTATCACATTGATGTTGTGCTCTCCATTAATGTCTCACCGAAACAGGAACAATCACTGGTTATTATGTAGTCACGTGGACGGTACAAAGCATCGTACGTCACATAGATGTTGAGTTTTCCATTAATGTCTCACAGAGACATAAACAATCCTTGGTTACTATATAGTCACGTGGACCAAACAACGCATTGTGTTTGACATTGATGTTGTGTTTCCCAGTAATTTCACACAGAAACATGAACAATCTTTGGTTATTGTGTATTCAGGTGGACGAAAGAAGGCATTGAGTATCACATTGATGTTTTATTTTCTATTAATGTCACTCAGAAAGAGATTCTGATTGTCTGCTCTGGGTGGGTGGGTGAGCTGAGAGAGAGAGAGAGAGAGAGAGAGAGAGAGAGAGAGAGAGAGAGAGAGAGAACTTGTTTTACCGTAATTCCGGCGACATTTCCAAGTCTAGGACCAACGTTCCGGGGACATGCTTGGGTTCTGGGGACATTCCGTGGTCCCCACAATTACGGTAGGTTTAAACGATTAGGATGAACTCGTAATGCGTAAATTTTCAATTTTTATTTTATGTCCCCACAATGATGCGAGGAATTTAGTTCTCTCATATAGGCCCATGAAAATAAAATTCTTTGCTCTGATCATGTAACTACGACGTATTTAATTGGGTCATCTTTCAGCCAATTGCCATGCGCGTTGCATTAAAGAGTTTTAGAATACAATGACTGCATCAAAGCAGAAAAGGTGAGTTTAGCGTCATACTTTGATACAATCATTTACCAGCAATGTCAAAATAACACGATAGTTGACGGGTGGGTAAGCTAATTGGAAAGTTCTATATAGATATAAACCTATGTGGTGTAATGCAGTCGTCTATTGCAGCTGTACTATTTCCCCTTTCTATTGTGTCTGCTAAGTTTATAGCGTTGCGCAGAGTTACTATTTTTAAAAACATGAAAGTGATGACGTCGTAGATGTTTTGCCTACTTGGACAAGGCGGGTGATTAGAAGTTGGAGAAATGGCTTTACTGTTCCGATCGTAATCGCATTTAGCTCTATTACTCGCGGATTTAAGCAGATTTAAAGGTGCATATTCACACCAAAATGCTTGAAAATAATTAAATTGTATACTTTTAGTGGTTTAAAATGTGTGTCTAACTGCAAGGAAACGAAATAAAACTTATGTTGGTTTAATTCTGATAAATTATTATAATATATTTAGTTGTTAAGTTGAAATAAGGACTCGTGTCTCTGATTCAATTTCACAACATAAAACATTATATTAATTTATACATAATGAAATCACCATATATATGTTAAAATGTATTTCTTTTCATTACATCTAGGCTAGTCCGAGTTCTCTAACTCCGCCGACAGCTCGGCATATCAGAATTGGCATGGAAGGGTAGAGTCAGAGTCAGAGAACTAGGACTAATCTAGGCACACATTCTAAGCCTCTAAACTTAGGCCTATACAATTTTAACAATATTATTTTCGAGCATTTTGGTGTGAATATGCACCTTTAACATGGGATTTAATGTTACACGTTCTGGTTCATCCAATTTATTATTTTAGAAGATACAGCGCATACGGATATTTTTTTTCCATCGAGAAATTTGCCAAAATTTTGAATATACCTAATAAAGTAGCCTACTAAACCTATCGGCCTGAATAATTCACAAAAGTTGATCAATATAGGGCGTATGTCATACACTAGACGTATTACACTTATGGGGTTGCAGCGTGTGTGTGGACAACTGGTCATCTTTTGGGTCACTGTATGAGGGCAGGCCTAGTTCGATGTTTCATGGCAAATCGTGGTTTATCAATTAGCCTATCAGACAAACTGTTATATTAGCTGTACGCCTACATTTAGGCGCGCTTCTCCGGTTTCTGTCACTACTGATGTCATGATATATGAATTAATATATCCAGAAATACCAGCTGCGAACACAGGTGTGGACGTAAGGCGTAGCCAAATAAAACCAGAAAACGTTGTTTGATTTAGAGCCTCCACACCCCAACCCCTAATCATTGAAAATACCTTTCTCTATCTAGTAGGTAGAAATTTTATTCAAAGCCCTCATAGGCCTATTATATAAAATAAATAAATAAATAAATAAATAAATAAATAAATAAAAATAATAAAAATTACAAAATGCTGATGTGCTGATATGCTGTTTACGCGAAAATCGTGAGTTTTCACACCCAAAATCCTGAACTTATAAAGGTGAATCCTTCAAAAGACACATCTGCGTATTATAAGTGAGGGATATATATTAAGATTCATCAAGCTATCTGATACGTTTCTGTATGTTATGCTGTTTGCGAGAGCATGGACAAGAATCATGAGTTTGCATTAAAAAGCGTATTTTCACCCAAAATCTTCGACCTATAAAGGTGAATACTTCAAAATGCACATCTATCCATCATAAAGCAGCTACCTTCTAGGTTTTATTAAATTAATGAGTGATTCTGTATGATACGCAGTTTACGAGAACAGTGACAAAAATCGTGAGTTTCTACATTAAAAAGCCGGTTCTCAACTAAAATCTTGGACCTATAAAGGTGCATCCTTCAAAAGGCACATCTACCCATTATAATGAGGCAAGTTGCCAAGTTTCATTAAATTATGTCAAGCGATTCTGCATGATATGGTGTTTCGAAAAAATGGACTAAAATCGTGAAGCTTTGCGATAAAAATCCCATTTGCACCAAAAAACTTGGACGTAGGCCTATAAAGGTGAATCCTTTAAAAGGCACATCTAGACCTCATAAAGAAGCTACCTGCCACGCTTTATTAAATTATTTTGAGCTAGTCTGTATGATATGATGCTTGCGAAAAAATTTAGTTTTTGCATTAAAAAGCCAATTTGCACCCAAAATTTTAGACCTATAGGCCTAACGTTGAATTCATTAAAAGGCGCATCTGTGTATCATAACTGAGGCATACACCAAGTTTCATTAAAATATCTGAAGCGGTTCTGTATGGTATGCTGTTTACGAGATATTGTGGACGGACAGACGGGTGCGGCGATTACTATAGGGCCTTCCCCTAAACATATTAAGCACGATTTATATCTGAGCCGGTACTGAATTCTAATGTGGACGTTTTCTGTGTCATTCGAAGAATATCTACACACATTGGCCATCGCTCGCACAGATACTAGAAGCGTCTTGCAGTGTTTGCAATGGGCTGGGTTTGAGATTAGGCTTTGTGAGTGGATGGATGGATGGGTGGATGGATGGAATTTAATTAATGGTGTTTTAGTTGTTACCATCAAATAGTATAACTCTGTCTGTCTGTCAGTCTGTCGTTCTGTCAAATTCTTGACATTTCCTGACAAAGGTTCCTTAGAAGCTGCACCTATAGCGCGTCGCGCGTATAAAAATTAATAAATGTAAATAAACCGAAAAGATAAAGATTAGACTAATTATAAATTTACTAAATTAAACAAATTAAAAAATAGATTTTTTTACATTATGAACAGCCTCACTCGCCCCCCCCCCCCACCGCTTCCCACCCTATCCCACACACCCCTCCCTCTCACCCTGGCTCCCTCTCTCGCCCCATCTCTCTCTTCACCCTCCGCCCATCTCCACCCCTTCTCTCTCTTTCTCTCTCCCTCTCTGATTTATGTAAATATAAATATAAATTTGTGTATGTAAGTGTAATTATCTACTGCGGCAGTGTGTGTGTGTGTGTGTGTGTGTGTGTGTGTGTGTGTGTGTGTGTGTGTGTATGCGTGCGTGCGTGCGTGCGTGCGTGCGTGCGTGCGTGCGTGCGTGCGTGCGGGCGGGTGGGTGGGTGGGTGGGTGTGTGTGTGTATGATTACTGTATATTGCGGCTGCAGTAGTAGAAACATCATACAGCTGCAATCCGTCCTTCTTCGCTTTTGCCCGCTGTGTCTTGTCCTCCGCCAAAATCCTTAGCTTACTCAGGTCCATTCTTGACTTGAGTGTACCTAATCCTGCTTTCTTGTCAAGGCGTAGCACGCTTGGCAATTTTATGCAGTGACGTCCTCTCCTGGCTCTGTATTTGTTGGCTCCGAGTACGGCCAATTCCAAGGATCTCTGTGTCTGTGTGTCTTCTGTCATCCTTAGCACAATAAAATAAGTTGCTAGAACTTGTGCCCAATCCCACTGTACATATGTTACAACAAAATGTTTTTAAAAACCTTCTTAGCGAGATCTCACAGGTTATGCACCATGAATTTGGTAAGAATTGACCAATGATTAGACAAATTAACTTGTTCGCATTTATTAACAATCGCCATGCCATAGGCCTAGAAAGGAGTCGAAAAGTGGGTGTGGTTTGGTGGGCAAAGTCATTCCAAATGTGTGGGTGGGCGTCAACAGTTTTCCTCGGGAAAGATTTCGAAATTTAGATGTTCGGAGATGACATGTATTTTAGGTGGGTGAATATGGGTGGGGTAAACACATGTTTCGCAACCTCACCCGCCCCGATCCAAGATTGAAGGGGTGGGTGGGGTGGAGCTGCCCCATCCCCCCTTTTCGCCAATCTCTTCCTACGCGGAGATAATCGTGGCGATATTGAAAATATGCAGGACGGATTGCGGACAGATACATTTAAGCCTACCTGTATGTAGGCCTATGTTGCAATATATTTTCATCAATCAGCTTATGTTTTCATGCCATATCTCAGGAAATTCTTTCAATCACGAAATTTAACAGTGAGAACAAGCGTAGAAGCTCGATTAAGGTCACCGCTAAGTTTAGATTTTGTCTGATTATATTAATCATATTATCATATTTGGCTATATCTATGATTTGCCCTGAATCGTGCATTATGTGTCTGCGTCATCTCCAAAATGTCTCCATACGCTCTCAATAGATTTTGACATGCATGTTGACGATTTTTTTAAATTATAAAGCGATATCATCTCACAGACGCATGGTAATTTTCCGTCCGAGTCGTTAGGACAGCTTAGGATCAGCGATTTATTATATATGGTATGAAATATATATGGAACCCTATAGGGGAGTATAGCACATGGAGGGTTGTTGTAAGAAACCGTGCCCTCCTGCCGTATCTATCAGTGTCAGCAATATCAAGGTTCTACACCTAACTCGTGTTTCTCCGAGTAAGTAAGTATAGGGCAATGTTCTCGCGTATTAACAGTGTCGTAGATTTGAAGGTGTGTGCGTGCGTGCGTGCGTGCGTGCGTGCGTGCGTGCGTGCGTGCGTGCGTGCGTGCGTGCGTGCGTGCGTGCGTGCGTGCGTGTGTGTGTGATTTGCGGGAGGGTGTGTGATTTGCGGGAGGGTGTGAAAGGGGGTGATCGCATTGGCAAAAATAATTAGACGTTCTGAGAAGCTATCTCCTGCATTCTGAGCGAGCAAAATGTACATCTACTGTGCCTGCAAATTATATCTAATTTTATTTTAAAAGACGTTAGCATGATACATTGATAGCTGATGTTCAATTTAAAGATATTGCAACTGAATGCTGTTGCTGTAATAGAGAGCTGAAACATTCTCAAAATGAACACCAGTATTTCTGCAAACAGTTGATAAATATTTTTATGACTGTCCAGCAGCACACGGGTTAAATATGTTTTTATTTTAAATACCTTAAAATATGTATGTACACAAACGAAAACTAATTTACACTAATGATAAATAACACATTGTCAATAATTTTTTTTTTTAAACAGGGCCACAACTCTTTAATAGGTATATCCATTTTATTTTCATAACTCAAAAAGATATTGCCAAAAGGAACATATCTGCCAAATTTGTTTTTAATCCTTCAACAAATGGCAAAACGTGCCACTATTGTGATGGACAGACGACGGACAGATGATGGAAAAATCGTCCTCGTATAAGGTTATAAGCTCACCCAGGTGAGCTAACAAAGAACAGAACAACATAAGAATAAACAGTACTATAGCCAAACCTGTCTTCAATGACTGCCTTATAAAGCACCAAGAAATGTTCACAAAAGACAGATGGGCTCTTAATACAAATTAGCAAATTCTGTTACAAAGATTACCCTGAATCCACTTTATAGATCTAGAGATGTAATACTAGAAGTTATTTACATATAATCAAAATTCTTTCTGAATAAATTATTAGTTGGACAACTACCCTACCACCTTGCCACTTGCGACTCCCCTGAATATTTATAACATTTAAGTTTTTTGCGAAGCTCTGAAAAGTGGGGTACTATAGCAACGGCCCCCCCCCCCCCGCCCCACCCAACCACCCACCCGCCCATAGCAACCACCCCCACGCCTCCTTAAAAAAGTATTCATTCATTTTGCCAATGAATGCAACTGACAATGTCCTTTAGTTATAGTTTCATTTTGATGGTATACCTAACGTGCCATGAACCTCTGCATGGACAAAGTTAACAGCTTAGTTATTACAAGTTCCCAGGTTAATCGTCGCATGTCCTCAGCTCCGCCATGACAACTCTTACTTACACAGAACGGGTACTATTTATGACAACATTAACTGTAGTAGTTGAGGTATTGGAAACATTGAACGCAATCGTTTCCAGTGCAAATGTAATACGACACACCACACTTACACATATCATCCTCGACGTCCTCCTCCACATTACCAGACACATCAATCACAGCGCTATTGGAAGAATTAATAGGACCTGCTGTTCCTGTTTGATCTTCAGCCTCGATTGATGAAAGGATCGTGGTGGTCTGCCCTGCTAAAGTTATCTTCTAGCTGCATCCTACACCGCCCCTCCCAACTCTTAGCCCACTCGTTTTGGTTTGGTTGGTGAGGTTGAGGTTGACCATCCTCTCATCCCTTTGAGTATATCAATAACATTTCCATTAATCCATTAAGGGCTGTAGTCGTATCCTTAGATTCCTGACATGGGAGGCGTTTCAGGATAGCAAAGCTGGCAAATGGCACCTAACACGTTCCGTTGAAAGCTGATTTGAGACACGTTCATTTGAAAGCTGATTTGAGATTCGATCAAGCTAGTGGCGAAGCTACCTCACATGGTGGTAAATTTACACACTAAAATTTCGGCAACAAAAGCAGAGATTCCAGACCCTCGCCCTCATGCCTTTTGTCACACTGTAAACATTTTCTTGGTTCCCAGATTTCAGCGATTTTCCAGATGTTTCGAATCACTCGCGATATTGTATAATCATAATGTACGGTTACATCATCTATTGTGTTCAAATTTGAGCCAAATTGGACGAGCAGTTTCGGAGATATCCATATATACGGAATTCGATCCGAACAGAGCGGGGTATATGGATAAGGGTCAACGTCTGGAAATCCTATCATATGTAAAGCTCCTTGGTTGTGTTACAGCTTGAAACAAATTGGACAATTAGTTTCTGAGATTGATCCCGAAATTGATCCCATCCAGTTTCAGGCTTTCCTATCTGTATCAGGGCTGGTGTCTGGAAATCCTCTTACATGTTAGGTTCCTTTGGATCCTTTGGTGTGTTAGTATTGGAACCAAACTGGACGGGTATTTTACGATGTATTTCCAAGATATTCATATAGATCCGGAAACGGATCTGATCCGGATCTGGCTTTTTCGATCTGGATCACGACTAATATTTGGAAATCCTATTATCAGAGCTCTAGTTAGGCAGGGGTTTTGCGTTTTCACATGAGTGCCGAAATAGCCAATCACCCAATTAATTTCAGTTCTATTGCTAATAATGTGTAATAACTTAATTAAAAAACCCAATTAATTTCCCAAAAAAACCGTTTGTACTTGGATCCCGCCCGCACCCACCCATGCCCTCCCCCACCCATGCCCCCCCCCCTCCCCCCAACCCCACCCACACACCCCAACCCCACCCCATTGACAGGGGGTGGTGGCAAAAGTTCAAATGTCATAAAGACCTTGTCTGGCATGCTATTTTATCGGAAACAGTTTGGTGGAGTTAAACACAATTTTATGTGATTTACCCATATGATTGCGGATTGCGACATGAGAGTTATATTTGTATTTGATGATTATAGTAATAATGATAATGATGATAACGATAACGATGATATAAGTTACTGTATATATGTGTAGCGGTATTCAGACAATATGCTAACAGCATGCCAACTATCTGACTGTCGCACAGCTGTGCATGTACATAAAATATTGTGAATGGTGAAATTGTTCAGGTGACCTGGGTCAAGTTCGACTGGCTAAGCATAGTCAGTTTGCTGGTTTACTGAACATGTGCATGCCCAGTCGAACGATGGATAGTTAACTACAGTTCGTTGGCACCAGATTCCCCATTGAATTACTACTGGAGAAAATTTGGGGCCATGTACTAGTCGCGACTAACCCTTTTTGTCGCCTGTGAAAATGGGTTATTTTTGCCCGCAAAGATGTCAAAAAGCTTCCATAGAATATAGAGTGGGAAGGAAATGGGCCTTGGGAACATTGATTTACGATAGAACACCATAATGCAATCAAACTTAGATAGGTTATGGAAATATTACCACGTATGTGCATTTAACTGTGGGAAGCGAAAACCATCCACCATTTTGGATTTTACGGCAATCTTATACTAGCCATTTGAAACCTATCGTACTAACATACGCCCACTCACATAGCTACGCTGCGGCAGAGCGGGAGGATGAGACCCGTGCAATAGGACGATGTTTGGAATCGAGCTCGGGTACTCAGTCGACTATAGTTGACTAGCTAGTTAACTATTTCAAGTTTAACTGGGATCTAGATAGCTATAGCTAACTATGGTTAGCCAGTCGAACTTGCCCATGGCTGAAATAAAGCTTAACTGCCCTGTTTTCCTAACCAGTATCAAACCACGGTCAAAGGATGGTTTGACCAAGGTTTGACCATGAATTGACCATGACAAACCATCATTGGCCATGCAGGTTAAATCACAGCACAGTCAGACCATGGTCGACCATGATCAACAAATTTCTCATGACCATGATAAAACTATGTTTGACAGTCGGCGACATACCATGTCCAAACCATGGTCAAACCATGGTCAAACAGGGCATGATCAGACCATGATTTGACCATGATTTGAATTGTGACATTTGACCATATTCACCCATGGTCTGATTGTGGTGCTATTTAACCTGCATGTCAGACCATGGGCAAACGAACCATGGCCTGGAGGTTGGTGCTCCACCATGGTCGACCATGGTGCTATTTAACCTGCATAGTTGACCATTGGTCAGCAATCCAGCTCCACCCCTATAACAAAGTGTACATGTGCCAGACTGTTCAGCCTACAACAGTGAACTACTTTCGTATTAGCCAAAATGCTGAGAAGCAATTGCAACATTGTAAGCATTGTCATTAGCTACGGTAATAGTCATGAAGACATAAAATAGTGATCAAACTCTGTAGATATATAAGACAATGAAAACTTTGGCATGATTAACCTACATTGGTATTGTTTGAAATAAAGTGTATACAAGAATTTAGTGTGCATTATTACCGGTATGTTTCTATGTATATGACATTTACTATTCAAATATCATAATTAATGATGATTATATAATTTATGTGCAATAGAATAATTAAGATTTTAAATGCGAAAAGACACTCTTTTGAGTGAACGAGTTGTCTCCCTTAGTAAATTACACCAACCATGGTCAAAACATGGTCTACCATCGTCAGATAATTGTTTCTGAATACGTTCATAACACACTTAGAAATGTTTATTTTAAAGAAGTTTAAAGTTTAAGAACTATTCTTTAGTTGTTCCAGAAAATATTCAAGAGCAGCTTAAGTTCAAGAATTGCTTTTTATTAATATTCTTTTAGATATTCAGTAACATCACTGACCATGATATCACTGTCAATATGAATGACATTGAGATTCTCCGGTAACAACGGTCGACAATGACGTGAGAGAATCGGAATATACATTGTGGGGACAAAGAAGCGAAAGAATGTGATATACATTATGGGGACAACCTAGTGAGAGACTAATGATGCACATTTTAGGGACAAGGAACGCATATCATGTACATCGTCAATCTCTCACTTGTCTGTCCTCAGAAGGCACAACATCACCATCTCACTCCTTTCTCTTCTAATGTACATCAACATTCGTTCACTTTATTGTCCCCCACAACGTACACGATCATTCTCCCACTTCATTGTCCCCACAATGTACACCATCATTCCCTCACTCTTTTCCGCCAATAATGTGCATCATCGTTCTCTCACTTTATTGTCCCCAGAATGTACACCATCATTCTCTCACTCCTTTGTCACCACAATGTGCATCATCATTCTCTCACTTTATTGTCCCCACAATGCACACCATGATTCGCTCACTTCAATGTCCCCACAAAGTACAATATCATTCTGGCACGTCATTGCCCCCACAATGTACAACATCATTCTCGCACTCCTTTCCGCCATAATGTGCATCATCGTTCTCTCACCTTGTCCCACAATGTACATCATCATTCTCTCACTTCAATGTCACCACAATGTACATCACCATTCTCTCACTTCAATGTCACCACAATGTACATCTTCATTTTCTCACTTTTTTGTCCCCACAATGTACACCGTCATTATGTCACTTCTTTGTCACCACAATGTAAGTAGTTAGAGAGCTTCGCCAGACCTAGATTCCGATTGGCTAATACCAAAAGAATTAGTTTTTTCCTGTGGAAATCCGGTTCCTTAACAACTTCCTTGAGTGATCACACCCATGAACGGAAACAGAATATCCGGACCGGAAACAGGAAATCCGAACCAGAAACGAGATTTCCTATAGTAGTAATATGTCTCCTGAATTCCCTTGACTACTTCCTGAGGGGTAAGATCACATCCTAAGCGAAAACAGGACACACGTTCAACTTCCGGTACCTCAGGATCATGAACAATACTTCCAGACCAGAAACAGGACATATGGACTGGAAACGTGATTTCCTGTAGTAGTAACATGTCCCCTGAATTCCCTTGACTACTTGCTGGGTGATAAGATCATATCCTGAGCAGAAACAGGACACCAGTTCAACTTCCGGTACTTCCTAATCAAGAACAATACTGTCAGACCAGAAACAGGACTTCTGGACCTTCTAGTAACATATCCACTGAACTCCCTTGACTACTTCTTGAGTGATAAGATCACATCCAAAGTGGAAACAGGACACCGGTTCCACTTCTGGTACTTCTGGATCGGAAACAATACTTTCAGACCGGAAACGGGACATCCGAACCGGAAAGAGAACTTACATATTGGAATTGAAAATAGGTTACAAAAGGTGTGGCTGATTTTGTTGGCATCACACTCTAATTTAGTGTTTGTGACATCATATCTTAATTTTCTATAAAAAGGCGGTTGTCCTGACAGGAAACAGGATATCCTGACAGGAAACCTGATTATCTGTTATATCAAGGATCCACACATCCATCCTGTGGAAGGAAATCCACATCATGTAATGAGTCACATCCTGACAGGAACTGGTTGGTCTGGATCAGGATCATTACTCCCTGAGAGGATATCGTGACAGGAAACAGGACATCCCGACAGGAAATATGATTACCTGTTATATCAAGGATTTACACATCCCTCCTGTGGAAAGAAATCCACATCATGTAATGAGTCACATCCTGACAGGCAATGGTTGATCCGGATCAGAATCACTACTTCCTGACAGAATATCCTAACAGGAAATAGGATATCCTGACAGGAAACATGATTATCTGTTATATCAAGGATCCACACACCCAGGATCACTACTTCCTGACATGATATCCTGACAGGAAACAGGATATCCTGACATGAAACATGATTATCTGTTATATCAAGGATCCACACATCCTTCCTGTGGAAGGAAATCCACATCATGTAATGAGTCACATCCTGACAGGAAATGGTTGGTCTGGATCAGGTTCACTACTTCCTGACAAGATATCCTGACAGGAAACAGGATATCCTGACAGGAAACATGATTATCTGTTATATCAAGGATCCACACATCCTTCCTGTGGAAGGAAATCCACATCATGTAATGAGTCACATCCTGACAGGAAATGGTGGATCCGGATTGGAGACACTACTTCCTGACAGGAAACAGGATATCCTGACAGGAAAAACGTGATTTTCTGTTATTTCAAGGAGCCCACACATCCTTTCATGTGGAAGGAAATCTACATTAGGAATGAGCCACATCCTGACAGGAAATAGTAGATCCAGATCCCACTTCCTTTCGGAAACTATACTTCCGGAGGGGAACTGTTGTAATGTATAAAAGGATAGGATACTTTTGGATTTCTACTTCAAATTTTGTCTAGAAAAGCTGCATCAGGATTTTTTTCAGAAATATATAAATGCTGTCACATCATGGGTGGAAAAGTTGACAAAGTTGATAGATACCTCAAGAATTCTTCATTCAATTTGGAACTATCTAATAGTCGTTAACTTAGAGTTGATAAATGGCGATACATGTGTTGACTTTAGACAATCTCATCCTGAAGATTATCCTATGAAACGTGGTGTGTATATTACTGGAATTGCCTTTTACGACTTTAGCTGTCTTATAGGTGATTTTGAGGAATGCTGTGGTGGTTTATTTGGAGACTACAATTGTATATTGGTTGATGTAACTCATATATGTGTAAATGACAAGTTTCCAGGTGTCGACATTCATAGATATTGGTGTAACGAATTGGACTCTGTTTTCTATCCTACCCGAAACGGAATTCATCTGTCTATTTTTCAACTGGGAAGCATAAAGAGCAACGTGACTGATATTTTGATTGCGGTTAGTCTTGGTGGAACATCATCATCTGCTACACCATTATGTTCTAGATCATCTGAATTGTCAACTTTGTCAGATAAGGATTTGTTGACTGCAGTTGATAGGATTGAGGTTAGCTGCCATCCTAAGAAGAAATAGAAGGGTAAGCATGGTTCAAGCAGAACTGGACAGGTTTGACAATCTATTAAGTATAAGGAATGTATATAAGACACTCGATATTGATGAAACTACGGTGACAGATATTAGCAGAATGGACCATATTTTAGAACGATTGATGACTTTCTGAGTATTAGTATAGAAAATGATGACATTATGATTATAAGGCATAGTGGATTATATGATCATGAATTTAAATTTTCGTTTCCTAGGAAGATATTTGAACGTTTGATTGGAATAAGTTTCACCGATCCTTCTCCCCCCCCCCCCCCCACCCTGTGACTGCTGTAATGAATTATAAACAGCCTGGTGAACTAAACGTAAATGCTTTGATCTTTTCAAACACAATTTTAGTGACTCTGAATGTGATTATAATGACTTAATTCCGATTGTTCCGGCGGGTAAAGTTCCTAAATATGCTGTAAACGAGAGAGCTGATAAAAGCTTCAAAAACTGTGCCATATGTAATCATCCTATGCCATTTATAGAGTATCGCTATGGACTAAATCCTCACTATTGTCCTAGTTGAATGTTCAGAAGAAGATAAAGATGTTTTATACTGATATGCTATCTGATCTAATAGATAAGATAGCCAGGGAAGAATGTAATGGATGTCAGACTGAGAACGGTAGTCAACGGGAACATTCTTACCTCGATGTTGACTATTATCTCAACACGGTTGATAATATTTCATTTTACATGGAAGCTGCCTCTCAGATAATCAGAATCTTTGAAATTCTACAATTCCTGAAAGGATCACTGGTTTTAGCTCGTCATGCTGAGGATTTATTACGAATGTGAGGACGTGTTGGTGTGATGAGATTATATGCCTTGTGTATCAGTATCGGGAAAATTGTAATAGTATTATCATATGTATATGAAACCAATAAGTACTCTTAATGAATATAATAAGTAGTCTTGATATAGATATGTCTTTTTTTCATTAAAATTAGCTTTAATCATATTTGATATATTCTACCATATAAGCAGTCTATGTATATTATATCTGTGGTTTATACTCAATAAAACTTATAATATAATATCCGTGTCTGTGATATTTTCATCTCTCCATCCTGTGAACTTCCTATATTTGATCTGTCATACAAGTATCTGATATCAAGATGAAATTATGTCCTTTTTTCAGGATTCAAGATTCGAGATTCAAGATTCAAGATTCAAGATTCAAGATTCAATATTATTTATTTGCTTCTTGGATACCAATTTACATACTTTCAATACAGGTTGTCCGCCAAAGGCATTGCCTGTAGTGGTGGCGGACACCTAACATTAAACATACATAGACAATTATACACACAGCTTCGCATAGAATGTGAGACATACTTGTGAATGTATAGATACGGTACTGAGCTAAGTAGACATTGAAAAAAGAACAGACGATAAAATACATCTATGTTTTTCCTTTTAGTTATTGAGATTAGAGATTTATATTTGGAGGGGGGGGGGTGAGGAATGGGGGATGGGGGTCATGCATGCAAATTACCCCGGCTCAACCCATAGGTTGCTATTTAGTAGTAGCACTTGTTGAAGTGTGTCAGATTGAAGGAAGCAGTAGTCACGATAGCTGTAATAGTGCATTATGGTGTAGTAGTAGTAGTAGTAGTAGTAGTAGTAGTAGTAGTAGTAGTAGTAGTAGTGGGTGGTTGTTATGATAGTAGCTATGGCAATGATACAGGACTGTGTGATCTTAGTTATCTTGGCATTGTGTTTTCCAGATCTAGTATGTATTGAGTATACTGGTTTTAATTACGTCTTTGTATGATTTTAGTGATAGTATTTTTTCGTGTGTGTGTTTATCTATACTATTCCAAGCTTTGACGACACCAACTGAAATTCTACGTTTCCCTGTGTCTGTTCGTGTGTATCTAATGTGGAGATCATGTTTGTTCCTAGTGTTATATGTGTGGATTTCCATGTTGTTTGCAAAGCTGTGGGTTATAGATTTAGGTAGGATTTTGTGATGAAAGGCTCTGGAAATGTTGATCATCTGTGACTTGCCTATGTCTGTGAGTTTAAGAAGTGTTTGTGTTTTGAAGATGTTTTGACCCTTTGCTGTTTTTGAGAACATTTTAATGCATTTTTTTTGCATGCTTTACAATTTTGTTAATTTGTTTTTTTGTGTGTTAGTCCAGATGGCATTGCAGTATGTTAGGTGTGGAAGGATCAATGTGGAATGCAGGGTTTTGATGGTAGCTTGTGTTAGGTATGGCTTTAGTCTTTGAGTGACCCCCATGCCTCTGGCTACTTTAGCTGTGACTACCTCAATTTATTTGTCCCAGGTCAGGTTCTTGTCTAAATAAACTCCTAAGAATTTAGCAAAAGGAGCTTCTTCAATTTCCTTTTTATTAATATAGATTTTTGGAATACTATTGCTTCTCGATTGTCTAGACTTTGAAAATAGCATGTAGCTTGTTTTATCAACATTTAATGATAGCTTGTTTACTTTGAACCAGTTAATAACTTCTTCCATTTCTTTATTTACTCTTTCGTATAATATATTTGGCGGAGCAAAAGGCATTGGTGTCATCGGAAAACAGTATTAGTGACAAATTGTGGCAAATTTTGGGCAAGTCATTCATATAGAGTAAAAACAGCAGAGGGCCAATAATTGACCCCTGAGGAACACCACAGGTTAATTTCCTGTTTTCAGAGCAGGTTGCATTAAATAGCACGCATTGTGTTCTATCAGTTAAATAGCTCTGAAACCAGGCAAGTGCACATCCTCAGATTCCGTAATAGGCAAGTTTTCCTAATAATATATTGTGATTGATAGTATCAAAATCTTTTGAAAGGTCCAAAAAGATGCCAAGTATATGTTCTTTCTTTTCAATTGATTCAATTATTTTTTCTGTCATTTCAACTAGTGCGAGCATTGTTGAGTGTTTCTGGCGGAATCCATACTGTGAAGCATATAAAATTTCCTTTTTTTCTAGATAATTAATTAATCTATTATACACTAATCGCTCCATTAATTTAGAGAAAAGTGGAAGTATTGAGACAGGCCTGTAATTTGTGAAATTGGACGAGTCTTTTGCTTTATATATTGGAGTGACAAGTGCAGATTTTAGTTTTGATGGAAATATGCCTTGTACTAGTGATTGATTGCAGATATGGTTGAGTGGCGTTAGTAAATCAAATATGCAGTGTTTAAATATGCTCCATTCAAACCCATCTACGCCGGCACTTTCCGCAGGATTAAGTGAATTAAGTATAGTGAAGATTTCTTCATTGTTAACAGGATAAGCAAAAAATGAAGAGGATTGATAAGCGGAAGTATTTGTGAGGTAATCACTGTATTTAATTCCTGATGTAGATATGATTTTCTTTGAGAGATCTGGACCTATGTTAACAAAATATTGATTGAAACTGTTTGCGAATTCATTGTTATCCGTGATTACCTTATTATTGTAGAGAAACTGGGTCTGTTGTGCTTTTCTATTGTTTTATTCAAAAGTGATTTTATGATTTTCCATGTTTCATTTATATCATTTTTGGATTGCTCAAATTTATTCTGATAATAGTTCTTTTTTGATGTTTTTATTATTTGGTCCAACTTATTTCTATATTTTTTCAACTTTGTCTCATTATACTTTGTTTGACATTTTATAAATGTCAAATAAAGTTGCTGTTTTTTATGACAGGCAGATATCAATCCTCTTGTCAGTCATAGTTTAGTAGGGTTGTGTTTGAATACTTTCTTTTCTTTCATGGGGAAACTGTGCTCAAAGACGTTAGTGCATATGTTGTGGAGCTTGGTGTAGGCATCATCACATGACTCTATATCTATCACTTCATTCCAGTCTACCTCAGAAATGGCCTTTTTAAATTTTGCAATGTCGTATAAGTATTATATGTGTCCTGTATTGTCTGACGTCACACTCACGATTACGTAAGGGTTCATTGTCGTAATCTTTCATAAATGTTTTCTTAGTCAAATTAGTCTCAAAACATTCAACATATATGGGTTAGTGTAAATCTATAATCTGTCAGTTTTCAAAGCCTCTCAAATCAGCTTAGGTAGGCTTGCTGTCAGTTTTACAAGAGCTTCACAAAAGTGCCTTAAACAATTTCCCTCTCACCTCTCCCCTACTCAACACTGCAGAGATCATCTCTCACTTAGCAGGATGTATCCAGGATGAAATACGTTATCTATACAGTGACAGTGGTGTTGATTGCCGCTTTCTTGACTGGTAAGAAACTAATCTCTGCATTAATGATTTCAATAGAAATAATAACTTTAAATTTGTTGTATATTTTTCTAAAACTATTTATCTGAAAGTAGTTGATGTACTACTGTCAAAATGTTCTCAAAATATTCGGCAAATTCATAGATATTCTCTCTTGAAATTATTACTCAGGGGTAGTTTTTTTACAGTCATTTAAATAGGTTTGAAATTGTTCCAACGTTATTTGCTGGCTTATATTCAGAAGGGGACGAAATGAACGCGGACGTAATCTCAAGTACGTCTATATTACTGAAACATCTGTTCACTATGCTTATGGCAGCCCCGACACAGAGTGGCAAGACAGAGCTTATAAAACGTTTAATATCTGAAGGCATTGGGCTAACCCCCACCCCTAAAAAATAATATGGTGATATGGAGCCTGACAGTCTTCGTAAAATTCTTTGAGAGGGAAAGTTTATAGACGGCATTGACTCTATTTAACTAGACAGAAATCGTAGGAACTTATTGATTGTAGATGACCTTATGGACAGATCTGATGCTGGTGGTCAAATGTCTGTTTTATTCACACGTCGTTCACACCATGAGAACTGCAGTATTATATTCATAGTTCAAAATCTATTTCACAAATCGCGATGTCACAGAGACATTTCAATTAATTCTCATTATATCGTGCTTTTTAAGAATCCGGGGGACGCCCCATCCATACGTTGCTTACCTCAACAAATGTTTCCTGGGAATAGCAAATATTTAATAAATGCATTTAAGAATGTGACAGAGATGTCACCCTCATATCTGCTACTAGATCTTAAACAAACAACTCCGGAATATCTCAGGCTACGAACGACCGTTCATTCTACCGAGATTTGTTCCGTCTGTATTACTAAGAGGTTGTAAAGATTGAATAGCAAAATGTTTCCTCAGTGAATATCACACCATTTACCGATGTTAAGATATTTATCTAAAGCTTCGCCTAAGACACGTAGTGATATAATTCGCGGATGTTCAAAAGATTTTCATAATTACACTTTCCCGGTATTAGCACCATTTTATCAACGATGACGGAGTTTATTTTTTCAAAGATACTATCTGTACTATTAGTACTATACTGCGGTCTTGGGAATATCAATTTCCTCATATGATGAGAAGACTATTTTTGAAAATTTATCACTGAAATGACTGGGTGAATGTATTACGTTTTAAACATGTTTGTTAAATATTTAGAAACTAATGTGACTGAAAAAACCCATGGATATGTCTGTGTGGAAACTGTGAATATTTTGAAAACTATGATGATTGAAGGTTGAGAAAAGCTAATCTCTTTCCTACCACACACGCACCCACCCACGCACACATAAGTTTTTCTCCGGTCTTGGGAATATCAATTTTCCTCACATGATGAGAAGACTATTTTTGAAAATTTACCACTGAAATGACTTGTTCAATTTATTACGTCTTAAACATGTTTGTAAAATATTTAGAAACTAATGTGACTGAAAAAACCCATGGATAGGTCTGTGTGGAAATTATGAATATTTTGAAAACTATGATGACTGAAGGTTGAGAAAAGCTAATCTCTTTCCTACCACACACGCACGCACGCACGCACTCATCAGTTTTTCTCCGGTCTTGGGAATATCAATTTTCCTCATATGATGAGAAGACTATTTTTGAAAATTTACCACTGAAATGACTGGTTCAATGTATTACGTCTTAAACATGTTTGTTAAATATTTATAAACTAATGTGACTGAAAAACCCCTGAATAGGTCTGTGTGGAAAATTTGAATATTTTGAAAACTATGATGACTGAAGGTTGAGAAAAGCTAATCTCTTCCCTACCACACACACACGCACGCTCTCATGCACAGACACGCGTACACACGGACAACTGATCATCTTCATAATGTATCATCTATTACTTATTTACTCACTAGAGCGTGCGTACATACATACACATACATGCACACACGCGCACGCATATGCGCACGCCCACTCTGATAAGGTTTAGTTGAAATGTAGACAATCCTCCACCTTAGCCACACTGTAAAAAATAACACATCTCTAACCGAGCTGTGAGATGTGCTGAAATGTAGACAAACCCCCCCCCCCCCACCCACCCCCACCCCCCACCCCACCCCCACCCCACCCACCCCCCCCCCCCTTAGCCACACTGCAAAGAATAACACATCTCTAACGGATATGTGAGAGATGTTGGTATTATACATCATTCATAACGGAAGGAGAGTCCTTAGAGAGTTACAAAACCGGACGTTTGTATGCAGTAAATAGATAATGTTCCGGAAAAAGGGGCCGGATTACGTTTAGGCGAAGTGGACGATTTGTTTTTCACTGTTTGTTTGCTGGAATTTTTCAGATGCTACTTTTTCAGTCGGTATAGTTTCGGATCTGTTGGATATTTTGCAAACTATTTGACTGAGTGATGTTGATTTTTTAAACAACATTTAGTCAAAATGTTCTCAAAATATTGAACAGATTCAAAGTTATTGTCTATTGAAATTATTAGCAGGTTGCTTGCAGCAGTCAGACAGATAAATAGTCAATGAAATTTGTTCAAATTTCAGTTGTCAACATAATTTATGTTTGGAAAAACATAAAAGCCAAAAAACCACGGTTTCTTGCATTAATTGATATTCGGGAGCCCAAAAAATGAACAACAACAATGGTATAAAAAATGAACAACAACAATGGTATAAAAAATGAACAACAACAATGGTATCTCGAGTACTACTATTTTGCTGCATCATCCGTTTACTATGTTGATTGCAGGTCCGACACAGAGGGGAAAGACAAGAGTTTCAATAAACCCACCCCATGAAACAATAATTTGATGCTATGGTTCGTGGCAACCTTCATATAATGCTTTGAGAGGGAGAGTAGAGTTTATAGAAGGACTTGATTCGGTTGAACTAGGCAAAAGTCGTAGGAACCTATTGATTGTAGACGACATTATGGACAAGTCTGATCATGCTGGTCAAATATCTGCTCCTTTTACACGTCGTTCACACCATGAGAACTGTAGTGTTATATTTATTTGCGACTACTTCGCGGAAATCCAGAAATCAACAATTCCCAAATGCTACTATCTGCGGCCAAATTATTTCAAATTTAAACAATTACATGGAACAAATAAACTAAGCTTACTACAGAAATTATGTTCTCTTATTTGGAGAATCCTTTCAGAATTTAACCGAAAATAAATGATTTCCATCGATAGTCCTTCACACTATACTTATTTTGGGATTCTTATCACGTCAAAACCATACTTATATTATATAATCTTCTAAATAATAATAATAATAATAATAATAATAATAATAATAATAATAAATGAATTATAACACTGACAATAATAATAATAATAATAATAATAATAATAATAATAATAATAATAATAATAATAATAATAATAATAATAATAATATTCAAGATGATAAGTACTTGTCCACCACAATATGATGCAAATATCATGTAACCCACATACTTGTTAAAGTCTTGGTGTAAATAAATTGGAAATTGATAGTCAGGGAGTTCGGGGATCAATCAATCCAAACACGAGTGAGGTGTACGTGGAGCTTAGCTAGAGATGGCCGGTGGGGTGGGGGTGGGGGCTCGGGGCAAACCGTGCTACGACCATTCAGACTTTGTGCTTCACCAAGTGAAGACAAGCATCAGGCACGCAAGCAAACACTTAAAGGTGCTAAACGTTGTTAGCTAGATAAAACTGGAACGGTCAATTACATCGTGCTAGTATTCTGACGTCACAATCATAATGATGTATGTGTTCTGTCAGGAAGTGTATAAATTCTATGTCTGATGAATTTACAATTTACTAAACATTCTGCAGAATATATTGAAACTACTTTAACTGGGGGCTCTGCTGCATTAAGCAACAATACTGAACAACACCAGTCAAATTACTTTCAGAATGTTCAACTGATTTCAAATCGATTTTCAATACATTTAGAAGGTGGGCAAGGCATGGCTAGAAATGGATCACTTTATTGTCTTCAAGACATGATCAGCGTGTGTTATAATTTACATTGTTGAAAATATTCTCCGAAGAATTTATGAATACCCCTTTAATCCTCAAATTTGTTCAAAAACATTTTAAGTTTCTCATAGAAAATGTCCTTTTACAGACCTAGAGAAGAGTATTTTTTGAAATTTTACCACTGAGATGACTGGCTATGTCATTGAGCAAATCATTTCAGTGGTAAATAAAAATAAAAATAATGTCCTCTTGGTCTGCAAATGAACATTTACCAAGACCGCTGTAGAAGACATTTTTGGCCGGCTTAAAGGTGCATATTCACAGCAGAATGATTCAAAATAAAATTTTATACTTTTAGAGGCTTAAATTAGTGTGCCTAGATGTAATGAAACGAAAGAAATCTTAGCATATGATGATTTCATTACATATAACCTAATATACTTTTTTAAGTTGTCAAATTGAATTAGAGGCACGTGTCCCTAATTCAAAATTCATAACTAAACCTACAACAGTTATTTATGTGGAATGAAATATGTTAAGATTTATTTCGTTTCATTACATTAACGTACACAACTTAAGCCTCTAAAAGTATGTAATTTCAACAATTTTGGTGTGAATATGCACATTTAAGTGTTGAATGGTTAAAGAGATTATTTATATGGATGTCTTCACATTGTGTTAAAATCTGTACTGAACTCATCGAATACAGATTTAACTCTTTAACACTCATATCAGTCAAAAATGGCTTCAGCAGTGCTTTTGAGAAATTTCCATTTGCAGACCAAGAAGACTATTTTTGAAAATTTACTATTGGAATGACTGGCTGGATCTTTGCAAACACACGTGTCATGC
>CM067366.1:61734193-61753226 GCA_034401795.1 Chaetoderma sp. LZ-2023a | reverse complement strand
TAATTCTCATTATATCGTGCTTTTTAAGAATCCGGGGGACGCCTCATCCATACGTTGCTTATCTCAACAAATGTTTCCTGGGAATAGCAAATATTTAATAAATGCATTTAAGAATGTGACAGAGATGTCACCCTCATATCTGCTACTAGATCTTAAACAAACAACTCCGGAATATCTCAGGCTACGAACGACCGTTCATTCTACCGAGATTTGTTCCGTCTGTATTACTAAGAGGTTGTAAAGATTGAATAGCAAAATGTTTCCTCAGTGAATATCACACCATTTACCGATGTTAAGATATTTATCTAAAGCATCGCCTAAGACACGTAGTGATATAATTCGCGGATGTTCAAAAGATTTTCATAATTACACTTTCCCGGTATTAGCACCATTTTATCAACGATGACGGAGTTTATTTTTTCAAAGATACTATCTGTACTATTAGTACTATACTGCGGTCTTGGGAATATCAATTTCCTCATATGATGAGAAGACTATTTTTGAAAATTTATCACTGAAATGACTGGGTGAATGTATTACGTTTTAAACATGTTTGTTAAATATTTAGAAACTAATGTGACTGAAAAAACCCATGGATATGTCTGTGTGGAAACTGTGAATATTTTGAAAACTATGATGATTGAAGGTTGAGAAAAGCTAATCTCTTTCCTACCACACACGCACCCACCCACGCACACATAAGTTTTTCTCCGGTCTTGGGAATATCAATTTTCCTCACATGATGAGAAGACTATTTTTGAAAATTTACCACTGAAATGACTTGTTCAATTTATTACGTCTTAAACATGTTTGTCAAATATTTAGAAACTAATGTGACTGAAAAACCCATGGATAGGTCTGTGTGGAAATTATGAATATTTTGAAAACTATGATGACTGAAGGTTGAGAAAAGCTAATCTCTTTCCTACCACACACGCACGCACGCACTCATCAGTTTTTCTCCGGTCTTGGGAATATCAATTTTCCTCATATGATGAGAAGACTATTTTTGAAAATTTACCACTGAAATGACTGGTTCAATGTATTACGTCTTAAACATGTTTGTTAAATATTTAGAAACTAATGTGACTGAAAAACCCCTGAATAGGTCTGTGTGGAAAATTTGAATATTTTGAAAACTATGATGACTGAAGGTTGAGAAAAGCTAATCTCTTCCCTACCACACACACACGCACGCACTCATGCACGGACACGCGTACACACGGACAACTGATCATCTTCATAATGTATCATCTATTACTTATTTACTCACTAGAGCGTGCGTACATACATACACATACATGCACACACGCGCACGCATATGCGCACGCCCACTCTGATAAGGTTTAGTTGAAATGTAGACAATCCTCCACCTTAGCCACACTGTAAAAAATAACACATCTCTAACCGAGCTGTGAGATGTGCTGAAATGTAGACAACCCCCCCCCCCCCCACCCACCCCCACCCCCACCCCACCCCCACCCCACCCACCCCCCCCCCCCCTTAGCCACACTGCAAAGAATAACACATCTCTAACGGATATGTGAGATGTTGGTATTATACATCATTCATAACGGAAGGAGAGTCCTTAGAGAGTTACAAAACCGGACGTTTGTATGCAGTAAATAGATAATGTTCCGGAAAAAGGGGCCGGATTACGTTTAGGCGAAGTGGACGATTTGTTTTTCACTGTTTGTTTGCTGGATTTTTTCAGATGCTACTTTTTCAGTCGGTATAGTTTCGGATCTGTTGGATATTTTGCAAACTATTTGACTGAGTGATGTTGATTTTTTAAACAACATTTAGTCAAAATGTTCTCAAAATATTGAACAGATCCAAAGTTATTGTCTATTGAAATTATTAGCAGGTTGCTTGCAGCAGTCAGACAGATAAATAGTCAATGAAATTTGTTCAAATTTCAGTTGTCAACAGAATTTATGTTTAGAAAAACATAAAAGCCAAAAAACCACGGTTTCTTGCATTAATTGATATTCGGGAGCCCAAAAAATGAACAACAACAATGGTATAAAAAATGAACAACAACAATGGTATAAAAAATGAACAACAACAATGGTAACAACAACAATGGTATCTCGACTACTACTATTTTGCTGCATCATCCGTTTACTATGTTGATTGCAGGTCCGACACAGAGGGGAAAGACAAGAGTTTCAATAAACCCACCCCATGAAACAATAATTTGATGCTATGGTTCGTGGCAAGCTTCATATAATGCTTTGAGAGGGAGAGTAGAGTTTATAGAAGGACTTGATTCGGTTGAACTAGGCAAAAGTCGTAGGAACCTATTGATTGTAGACGACATTATGGACAAGTCTGATCATGCTGGTCAAATATCTGCTCCTTTTACACGTCGTTCACACCATGAGAACTGTAGTGTTATATTTATTTGCGACTACTTCGCGGAAATCCAGAAATCAACAATTCCCAAATGCTACTATCTGCGGCCAAATTATTTCAAATTTAAACAATTACATGGAACAAATAAACTAAGCTTACTACAGAAATTATGTTCTCTTATTTGGAGAATCCTTGCAGAATTTAACCGAAAATAAATGATTTCCATCGATAGTCCTTCACACTATACTTATTTTGGGATGCTTATCACGTCAAAACCATACTTATATTATATAATCTTCTAAATAATAATAATAATAATAATAATAATAATAATAATAATAATAAATGAATTGTAACACTGACAATAATAATAATAATAATAATAATAATAATAATAATAATAATAATAATAATAATAATAATAATAATAATAATAATATTCAAGATGATAAGTACTTGTCCACCACAATATGATGCAAATATCATGTAACCCACATACTTGTTAAAGTCTTGGTGTAAATAAATTGGAAATTGATAGTCAGGGAGTTCGGGGATCAATCAATCCAAACACGAGTGAGGTGTAGGTGGAGCTTAGCTAGAGATGGCCGGTGGGGTGGGGGTGGGGGCTGGGGGGCAAACCGTGCTACGACCATTCAGACTTTGTGCTTCACCAAGTGAAGACAAGCATCAGGCACACAAGCAAACACTTAAAGGTGCTAAACGTTGTTAGCTAGATAAAACTGGAACGGTCAATTACATCGTGCTAGTATTCTGACGTCACAATCATAATGATGTATGGGTTCTGTCAGGAAGTGTATAAATTCTATGTCTGATGAATTTACAATTTACTAAACATTCTGCAGAATATATTGAAACTACTTTGACTGGGGGCTCTGCTGCATTAAGCAACAATACTGAACAACACCAGTCAAATTAGTTTCAGAATGTTCAACTGATTTCAAATCGATTTTCAATACACGTAGAAGGTGGGCGGGGCATGGCTAGAAATGGATCACTCTATTGTCTTCAAGACATGATCAGCGTGTGTTATAATTTACATTGTTGAAAATATTCTCCGAAGAATTTATGAATACCCCTTTAATCCTCAAATTTGTTCAAAAACATTTTAAGTTTCTCATAGAAAATGTCCTTTTACAGACCTAGAGAAGAGTATTTTTGAAATTTTACCACTGGAATGACTGGCTATGTCATTGAGCAAATCATTCCAGTGGTAAATAAAAATAAAAATAATGTCCTCTTGGTCTGCAAATGAACATTTACCAAGACCGCTGTAGAAGACATTTTTGGCCGGCTTAAAGGTGCATATTCACAGCAGAATGATTCAAAATAAAATTTTATACTTTTAGAGGCTTAAATTAGTGTGCCTAGATGTAATGAAACGAAAGAAATCTTAGCATATGATGATTTCATTACGTATAACCTAATATACTTTTTTAAGTTGTCAAATTGAATTAGAGGCACGTGTCCCTAATTCAAATTCATAACTAAACCTACAACAGTTATTTATGTGGAATGAAATATGTTAAGATTTATTTCGTTTCATTACATTAACGTACACAACTTAAGCCTCTAAAAGTATGTAATTTCAACAATTTTATTTTCAAGAATTTTGGTGTGAATATGCACATTTAAGTGTTGAATGGTTAAAGAGATTATTTATATGGATGTCTTCACATTGTGTTAAAATCTGTACTGAACTCATCCAATACAGATTTAACTCTTTAACACTCATATCAGTCAAAAATGGCTTCAGCAGTGCTCTTGAGAAATTTCCATTTGCAGACCAAGAAGACTATTTTTGAAAATTTACTATTGGAATGACTGGCTGGATCTTTGCAACTGGTAACGAGTTCAACCCATGATGTCTACGGCCTGTGGATACTACTGTCTACATTTTATCTATCATAGACGCAGAGGTAAATTTTTTTCTATGAGCAATATTCTACACGAATTATCCATTCTGGATGAGAATAAACGGGAATCTCTCGTCCATAAACTTTGTCAGGAAATCTTAAAGGCGAAGCGATCTTTCGCCGAACAGAAGAGACGTTGGCAGCGGCGGCGGCACACCCCACCCCTCCCCTCCCCTCCCCATCTTTCGTGAGTGGGGGTGGGTGGGGTGGGGTTTGGGGTGGGGGATGGGGTGGGGGGGGGGGGGTACGGGAAGGCGAGGGAACAGTTGGCGAGGAACAGAATGCGAGGCGAAGGTTAACCCTTTCACACTCATATCACCCAAAAATGGCTTCTTCTGCAGTGACCTGAGAAATGTCCATTTGTCTATTATGACTAAAACTTGTGAGAGCAGGGTTAGTATGATAATCCTAATAACAAGATTCATAGGTAATACTTGCACGATTACATGATTAAATTGAAAATCGAAATTACTTGAATAATCGTGAATAATTTCTACTGCATAAAACATTTCAAATCCTACCTTTTACTTACGGTACACTTTAACCCTTTAACACTCATATCAGCAAAAAACGGCTTCTGCAGTGGTCTTGAGAAATGTCCACTTGCAGACTAAGAGAAGACTGTTTTTGAAAATTTACTACTGGAATGCCTGGCTCGATAACCGATCCAGCCATGCCAGTGATAAATTTTCAAAACTAATCTTCCCTTGGTCTGCAAATTGACATTTTATATGAGAAAATTTAAATTTCATTGGAAAATTTAAGGGTTAATGAAACTTAACATGAATTCAAACATGCATAACTCATTAATAATGGAGAGCATTAAATGGCTAAATCAATTTCCTCCTACAATGCAGCTCAGAAATCTCCTAAAGTGTTTCCAATGCAAAATTTAAAAAAATGCTGTTGAGATAATTTTGAATATTATAATTGGATTGGATGACATTTCTGACTTTTACCTTTCTGCCTTATCCCTTGAATTGGAGATGTGCTATTTTTTGCAGTGTGGCTAAGGAGGGGTGGGGTGGGGTGGGGTGGGTGGGGGTGTTGTTGTCTACATTTCAGCACATCTCACAGCCCCGTTAAGGATGTGTTATTCTTTGCAGTGTGGCTCAGTTCAGTTTCAGTTTCCTTTATTCACTCAGGCTATTTAACAAACCTATAATTTACATATTGATATATAATATACATATATATATATATATATATATATATATATATATATATATATATATATATATATATATATATATATATATATATATATATATATATATATATATATATATATATATATATATATATATATATATATATATAGCATATGAGGGAAAGGTTATTTATACTATTGTAGGCGGTAGTAGGCCATTATTATTATTATTATTATTATTATTATTATTATTATTATTATTATTATTATTATTATTATTATTATTATTATAGTGGTAGGGGTATCGGTAGTAGTAGTAGTAGTAGTAGTAGTAGTAGTAGTAGTAGTAGTAGTAGTAGTAGTAGTAGTAGTAGTAGTAGTAGTAGTAGTAGTAGTAGTAGTAGTAGTAGCAGCAGTAGTTGTAGTTGTCGTTGTCTGTTGTTGGCGTCATTACTGTTATTGTTATTGTTGTGGGATAGTGGTTATAATTGTCGTCGATGTATATATAATTTGTTGTTGTTGTTGTTGTTGTTGTTGTTGTTGATGATGAGCATAGTGATGATGAGCATAATGATGTTGTTGTTGTTGTTGTTGTTGTTCTTGTTCTTGTTGTTGTTGATGTTGTTGTTGTTGTTGTTGTTGTTGTTGTTGTTGTTGTTGTTGTTGCTTTGATAACCTTAAAAATCTACATAGGCCTGTTGCATATTCCAAATAAACCCTGTGTCTTTTCTGTATTGTTGTCTCTTGCATATTAATCTGGTTGCTACAGTAAAAAAGGAAGTGAATTTCATCTTCTATAACATTACATACATTGCATAATCTTTCATTCCGGTCGATGCCCGCCCATCTTTGGGACTCAATTGCCAGTTTGTGATTAAGTGTTCTGAAGTGACATAAGCTTATAGCATCGCCGCATGACAGTAAGTTTAAGTAGCTTTCAAACTGAAATTTGAATTTTATAACTTTGTAAAACGTTAACCTAGTTGATTCGTGTAGCTGTCTCGTCCATTTGTCCATTTGTCTATGTATTGTTGTTCCAAGGCTTTCTTTGTTTGACTGACTACCTTATTTATGTTTATGTTTTCCGAGTTGAATGCATGTCGCTGACCTGTTGCCTCTCGGATAGTTTTGATTGTGTTAATCCAATTAACTTGTATCTGCCGTTGGGTAATGACCTCTAGACATAAATAATAAAGAATTGACGAGAGTTTCCCGTATCCTGCATTTACTATCCCTCCCCAAAACCTAACCATGTTACATTTTATTTGTACATCTAAGGGCATTTTTCCCACTTCCTCAAAAACCATAACATTTGGGGTACTTTTCTTCAAACGGAGTACACTTTTAAAGAATTTAATATGGCATGTTTCTATCTGAGTTGTATTCTCAAACCCCCAGATTTCTGAGCCATAAAGTAGTATTGGTGCAATCATAGTATCAAATAGTATTATCTGAAAATCTATTGGTATATCATGTTGTTTGATTTTTGATAATAATGAAAACATTGCCCACGTTCCTTGTTTGCAGTTTCGTGTTTTACAGCTAGAGAACACCCCCCCCCCCCCCCCCGTTTGATTTTACCATGACCCCCAAATATAGGTATTCATTTACGATTTCGAGTAGCTGGCCACCTATGGTAAAGTTTGGGTATTTCTTTAATTTACGTTTGGAAAGAATCATAACTTTTGTTTTTGTAGTATTTATTTCAAGCTTCCATTTGAGACAATAGTCATGAAATGCGCTGAGTGCTTATTGCAAGGCTTCCGCTGACTCGGCCAGTATAATAGTGTTATCGGCGTATAGTAAAATAATAAGATAAAGATATAGATTACAATTTTTGTCTGCCAGTTTATTTAAACATGTTAAGCCTACAATTCCATTTTCTTTCAGATATTCTTCTAAATCGGTTAAAAATATTGAAAATAAAAAAGGTGAACGATTTTCCCCTTGCCGTACACCAATGTTACTGATAATAAAATTTGAGTTTGTACGATTATGATAGACAAATAATTTTATATCGTTATACATATTGTATATAATTTTAAAATATTCTCCGGATATGCCGCTCTTAAGAAGCTTAGTCCATAGACCAACGCGCCAAACCTTATCAAACGCTTGCTTAAAGTCAACATAACAGCAATATAGCTTTTTCTTTTGTGCAAATAGTATTTCTTTAATGAGGTAGAGGGAGAGGATATTGTCTAAGGTAGACCTATTTTTCCTAAATCCAGTTTGGGATTCAGAAATGATTTCGTGCTTTTCTGCAGATTTCTTTAGTCGTTCGTTAAGAATAGATGTAAATAATTTGCCCAAACAGCTTAGTAATGTTATTGGACGGTAATTCGTTGGGTCTAGTGGATCTCCTTTATTTTTACAGATAGGTATTATTTTTCCCAGAAGCCAGTCAGTCGGGACAACTCCTGTGTCAAAAATTTGATTAAATAGCATTTCGTATATAGGGAGCATGAGATCAACGGTGCTTTTAATATATTCATTATAAATATTGTCATCCCCTGCTGCCTTCCCATTTGCGAGTTTAGTTATTCGTTCCTTTATTTCTTCACTTGTAATTGGTACGTCCAGTTCAGCGCACTCAGTTATATTGTTGACTGGAATATCACTTTGATCTGTATCAGGTTCCACTGTATTTACATTTGTAAAGTGTTGAAATAAGGTTTCCAGTTCAATTTTCGTGGTACTTTCTTCTTTATTTGATTGTCTATTGAACAATTTCCAGAAGGCCTTAGTAACGCCTTTGTGCAAGCGACGTAAATCTGCATGCATCTGATAACACCTATTTTGTGCATATGTTCTTATTATTCTTTGATAACTCTTGCTAGCTCTTTGTAGGTGTTGTCTATTTATTTCAGTTTTATTTAGATTGGACCTCTTTTTCGCTTTGTGATATTCCCCCTTTTTTCATTACAGTCTTTGCCAAACCATGGTTGGGAGTTTTTCTTGCGTTTACCTTGATAATGTTTTTTCCGCCCAAATGATTTTTCTGCACTTTCAAGGAAAAAATGTTCAATCATACTAATCGTCTTATTTATATTACTATGAACATCGCCATTTTGAATTTCCCGTTTGCTATTTTTGATATTGTCGAAGCTATCTCGGCTTAAATTATCTACAAAACTAGACTTCTTTTGTTCTATCCATCTAATTGGTTTTGTTGTTGTTGTTGTTGTTGTTGTTGTTGTTGTTGTTGTTGTTGTTGTGTTGTTGTTGTTGTTGTGTGTTACGCTCAAGTGAAGACCAAAATGTATATCGGAAATAATAGGGTCAAAATTGTAAACTTCAAATTGCTTTGTTTCTCCTATAAATTTCCTATTCCCTATTGCATAATCGATTAAGCGTTTATTTGTGGACGTCACCCTGCCTATGAGTTTATCTTTTCCCACCCTCCCATTAAGTATAAACATGTTCACATTTTTACAAAGTTGAATCAGTTTCCGCCCACTTGTATTTTTACGTCCTTCGCATTCGCTTCTTCTATCCCTAGGTATCCCAGTCATTGTAAGTCTTAGGAGGTCAGAATTTGGAGCGTCACTTATGCCGAAATTTCCGTAATGTAAAGTCGTCATACTCTTCGTAATCACAGTCTTCCCCTATTTTAGCATTGAGGTCCCCAACTAGGCAAAATATGTCAAATGATTTACTAAGGTTTATTATGTCTTGTTTAATTTTGTCATATGCATCGTTTGCATAATATCTTGATGATTCGGGTGGAATGTATGTTATTCCGAGTAACGTGTCCCCTGAGTAATTCGTTAGTTCTTTACTAATTTGCAACCATAGAACGAAGTCATTCACTGTCTCATATTCTGCTTTACGGAAGTACTGTCTCAGACTTTCCTTTATTAGGACTCCTAAGCTTCCATATGTATTGGTTCGAGTTTGTGTTAAAAGTACGTAGTTAGGTATTAAAACATAATCTGTATCATTTAGCTTTGTCTCGTTTAAACAGATGATGTCATGTGCATTTACGAATTCATAGAATTCCGTAAACAGTAACTTTGATTTTAGGCCACATACGTTTAAGGATGCAATGTGCAACAAGCCGCTGTTGCTGTTGTTGTCGTTATTGTTATTGTTGTTGTTGTTGTTGTCGTTGTTGTTGTCGTTGTCGTTATTGTTGTGTTATTGTTGTTGTTGTTATTGTTGCTGTTGTTGTTGTTGTTGTTGTTGTTGCTGTTGTTGTTGTTGTTTCCGCCGCTTCCGTCCAAATGTGTGTCGCTGTCATTATCGTTGTTGCTGTTGCCGATGTCGTTGCTGCCGTCGTCATTGTTGTCGTAATCGTCATCGACGTCATCATCATCATCGTCGTCATTCTTGTTTGTGGTGTTTTTGTTGGTAATGGCTGTAGTATTGACATGGTGGTGGTGTTGATGGTAGTGTTCGTCACTCGTCATGCAGCTGCTGCTGATGTCACCGCCGCCAGGGCTGCTACAGTTAGAAGCCATGCTATTATTAAGGGTATTATCTTTTATCGCAGCCATATTATAAGGAATAGCATCAATGCTAAACGTCTTTGTGGTAGGGCTCTGAGTACTGTCATGATTAGATGCAGTACCGGGAAGTTGTATATTATTAGCAGCAGCAGTGACAGCCATGGCCGCCACAGCAGCAGCAGCAGCAGCAGCAGCAGAAGCAGCAGCAGCGGTGCAGGAGCACGAGCGGGAGAGAGAGAGCCAGATCAGGAGCAGGAGGAGTGGCAGTGGCAGTGGCAGTGGCAGTGGCAGTGGCTGAGGCAGTGGTAGTGGCAGATACGGTAGCAGTGGTAGATGCAGTGGCAGAGACAGTGACAGTTGTAGTATCAGTGGTAGAGACAGTGGCTAAGGTGGTGGATTGTCTACATTTCAACTAAACCTAATCAGAGTGGGCGTGCGTGTATGTATGTGTAAGTATGTACGCGCGCTCTAGTGAGTAAATAAGTAATAGATGATACATTATGAAGCTGATCAGTTATCTGTGTGTATGCGTGCCCGTGCATGAGTGCGTGCGTGCGTGTGTGGTAGGGAAGAGCCTAGCTTTTCTCAACCTTCAGTCATCATAGTTTTCAAAATATTCCACACAGACCTATCCAGGTTTTTTTCCAGTCACATTAGTTTCTAAATATTTAACAAACATGTTTAAGACGTAATGCATTGAACCAGTCATTTCAGTGGTAAATTTTCAAAAATAGTCTTCTCATCATATGAGGAAAGTTGATATTCCCAAGACCGGAGAAAAACTGATGAGTGCATGCGTGCCTGTGTGGTAGGAAAGAGATTAGCTTTTCTAAACCTTCAGTCATCATAGTTTTCAAAATATTCAAAGTTTCCACACAGACCTATCCAGGTTTTTTCAGTCACATTAGTTTCTAAATATTTAACGCATATGTTTAAGACGTAATACATTCAGCCAGTCATTTTAATGGTAAATTTTCAAAAATAGTCTTCTGATCATATGAGGAAATTGATATTCCCAAGACCGCAGAAAACTGATAGTATCTTTGAAAAAATAAACTCCGTCGTTGTTGATAAAATGGTGCTAATACGGGGAAAGAGTAATTATGAAAATCTTTTGAACATCCGCGAATTACATCACTACGTGTCTTAGGCGATACTTTAGATAAATATCTTAACCTCGGTAAATGTCGTGATATTCTAGAATAATTAAGATTTTAAATGCGAAAAGACACTGCTTTGAGTGAACGCGTTGCCTCCCTTAGTAAATTACACCGACCATGGTCAAAACATGGTCGACCATGGTCAAATAATTGTTTCTGAATACGTTCAAATACTGTTTTAGAAAGGAAGCCATTGAAATTCTCCTGTAACCACGGTCGACAATGACGTGAGAGAGTCGTAATATACATTGTGGGGACAAATAAGTGAAAGAATGTGATGTACATTATGGGGGCAAAGTAGTGAGAGACTAATGATGTACATCTTAGGGACAAGGAACGCATATCATGTACATCGTCAATCTCTCACTTGTCTGTCCCAGAATGCACACCATCACTCTCTCACTTCTTTCTCCACATAATGTACATCATCATTCTCTCACTTCTTTGTCCCCACAATGTACATCTCCATTCTCTCACTTCTTTGTCCCCACAATGTACATCATCATTCTCTCACTTCTTTGTCACCACAATGTACACCATCATTCTCTCACTTCTTTGTCCCCCACAATGTACATCATCATTCTCTCACTCCTTTGTCACCACAATGTGCATCATCATTCTCTCATGTCATTGTCCCCACAATGTACATCTCCATTCTCTCACTTCTTTGTCCCCACAATGTACATCATCATTCTCTCACTCCTTTGTCCCCACAATGTACATCATCATTCTCTCACGTCATTGTCCCCACAATGTACATCTCCATTCTCTCACGTCATTGTCCCCACAATGTACATCATCATTCTCTCACTCCTTTGTCACCACAATGTACACCATCATTCTCTCACTTCTTTGTCCCCCACAATGTACATCATCATTCTCTCACTCCTCTGTCACCACAATGTGCATCATCATTCTCTCACGTCATTGTCCCCACAATGTACATCTCCATTCTCTCACTTCTTTGTCCCCACAATGTACATCATCATTCTCTCGCTCCTTTGTCCCCACAATGTACATCATCATTCTCTCACGTCATTGTCCCCACAATGTACATCTCCATTCTCTCACGTCATTGTCCCCACAATGTACACCATCATTCGCTCACTTCTTTGTCCCCACAATGTACATCATCATTCTCTCACTTCTTTGTCCCCACAATGTACATCATCATTCGCTCACTTCTTTGTCCCCCACAATGTACACCATCATTCTCTCACTTCTTTGTCCCCACAATGTACATCATCATTCTCTCACTTCTTTGTCCCAACAATGTACATCTTCATTCTCTCACTTCTTAGTCCCCACAATGTACATCATCATTCTCTCACTTCTCTGTCCCCAGAATGTACATCTCCATTCTCTCACTTCTTTGTCCCCACAATGTACATCATCATTCTCTCACTTCTTTGTCCCCACAATGTAGATCTTCATTCTCTCACTTCTTTGTCCCAACAATGTACATCTCCATTCTCTCACTTCTTTGTCCCCGCAATGTACATCATCATTCTCTCACCTCTTTGCCTAAGGTTGGGCTTAGGTGTGGATGGCTCATGGAAAATTATTACATTGGGCCAAAGTTGTATTGACGTCGGCTGTTTGAAAGTCAGTTAGTTATGTTGTCCCAACGTTGTATCTTCGTGTGAAAAACTGCGTGATATGTTCGGCCAACATAATACGAATGAGCAAAACTAGGTTGGGCCAACGAATAAATAAACATTGACCAAATGTTGTGCCAACATAGCATTGTTTGCAGGGACACTTTAAATTTCCTATTTCTTTCATATGAGAGGTTTCGGCGGGAAAACAATCCAAGATGGCTGCCAAGCCATTTATCCGACAGTTTCAAAGGTGGCAGGCTTGAAATTAGCATACCCCCCAAACGTGAGAGACTGATGATGTACATTACGGGGTCTAGCATGTGAGAGAATGATTCTGGATATTGTGTGTGTGTGGGGGGGGGGGTCAATGCAGTGAGAGAATGAAGATGGACATTGTGGGGACAAAGAAGTGGGCGTGGTGTTGTGCAGTGTGGGTAAAAAAAGAGAGAGAGAGAGAGAGAGAGTGAGAGAGAGTTCCAGTCCACACACTGACCGAGGACAAAGGAGAGTATCCCACAAAATTTCTCTCACTTTTCTTTGGTAATTATATATATAGATTAGCTTAAATATACAGACAGAGATCATATTCACCCATGCGAATGAATTTGGCACTGCTGGATCTGTTAGTCCCCACAGGCCCGGAAAGAAACTGATGTCCCCACAATAACGGTCAAAAACCGTCCAGAGAGAGAGAGAGAGAGAGAGAGAGAGAGAGAGAGAGAGAGAGAGAGAGAGAGAGGAGAGAGAGAGAGAGAGAGGATCTTTTATTGATTCTGAATTTATAGATTATGTTGTCAAGTAATTTGTATATAATTAGCAAGGTAAAGAAAATTGAGTCTGTCGTGACGCTTCGTGTTTTCATAAAATTACATAATTTTCAGGAGTTTCATCGTACAGTATTTGTCCGGCAACTGCAAAAATCTCTCTTGGACCGATTAAAAAATAAGCCTGTCTTGCCGCTGTAGTTGCCTTTGATGCATTGTCGTTGCCTTTGCCGCATTGTCGTTTCCCCATTGCCTTGGCCGTGTTGTCGCCGCCACATTGCCATTGCCTTTTCCGCATAGTCGCCGCCGCATTGACGTTGCCTTTGCCACGTTGTCGCCGCCGCATTGCTGTTCCCTTTGCCACGTTGTCATTGTCGCATTCTCGTTGTCTTTGCCGCGTTGTCGCCGCTGCATTGCCATTGCCTTTGCTGCGTTGTCATTGGAGCATTATCGTTGCTTTTGCCGCGTTGTCGTCGCCGCATTGCCGTTGCCGGGAAAATGCATGAATGTGTACTAAGCTTAGGCAACAGTATGCGATTAGGTTTGCGTGTGTCACTGTATCATCCTGACGTGTTATACGAAGTGGATAGTTGTCATTGACACCACTCTGATGTCAAAATTTTGAATTTTCAAAGTTAAATTAACAGATAATCATTCTGGAGTTCATTTATCAGCAAATTTGGTGAACGATGTTGCTGTCGTACACAGCAACATCGTCCACCAAAAATTGCGGAGGAATGTACACTAGTTTCTTTGCTATTGACTCAGTAAAAGATAAAATATTGACACGAGAGTTGCCAGCAGTAACAAATACCACCACATTGCCTAATACTCTTAATAGCAGTAATTCATATAACCTCCATTGAAGCGAAGATAATTATCATCCGGGTTACCCGTAATTGTTCAAATTGACTTAATAATGGTAACAATCATGATAACAACAAAAACGTCTGAACATGTCTCTGGATAAGGTGACATGAAGAAACCACTCGAAAACATGCTTGCAATAAACACGTGTAATCTAGATATCTATCCAGGTGAGACGCCGAATAACAGAGATACACAATATAGCTTGCGTGTCTGCGGAAGACATTGTTTGCCATCTAAGTTTAATTCCATCAAGGCCTGTTTGCAGCTAGTATTATGTAACTCTATGACCAAAGCCAATGTTAAAGATCTCCCATTAAATAGAAACATGTTTGCACGAGATATGACATGGTTGTTGATTTTTGTTCAATTTACCCAGCATGCAATACTAACCAGCGCGTATGAATCGTTGTAGTAATTGGACGCCATATTCTTTGCAACTATTGTCTGTAAAAGTCTGGAATTTTCAAAGAAAGGTCTCCACCTGCAAATAGTTATTTCAATGTCGAAACGCAATTTACTTCAATTTTAATCCAACATATACGAAACCTCTAGAAGATTTTGAGCTGAGGCCGTTCTGGCCTTAGATAGCAACAGCTTCCAGGTATTTTAATTTCAAAATATTCGACATCATACAATGTTGTCATATCGGGTCTGTATAACATAGAGTTAGCATATATAATGGAGGGATCCGACTTAACACTCAAGTATCCGACATAATAATCACACGCATCTCAAGTTGGCTGATGTCACTCTCATAATTTCACGTAGGCTACCTAGCTTCGTCATGAACATCCCATTGTTCGTCAAGTGTACGAATTGTATATATGTTTGATCGACCTACTAGACTGTTAAATATTGTAAAAGTAATTTACAAGTAAATCAAAATATTCACAGCTTACCTGTATAGTTACCTTGAAAATTAGACTCTGGGAATTCAGGTTTAAAAGCGATTCCAATAAGCGTAAATAGCAACAGCTTTCAGCAACATTTTCAAAATAGACATCCTTGAAGCATTTTCAATCACGCTAATGGAGCGATTTTCCGCACTTGGGTTGATGACTGTCTGTGGGGGGCGTGTGGGGGCCCTAACTCGTATGCTAATTTTGCGGTTAAAAACTAAAACGCAACAGCAACAGCTTTCGTCAACGTTATTTCCAAGATAGACACGTGGTTGGCCTTACGCCGGCCCGGCGGAAGAAATATATCAACAACACAACACTGGGACAAATTTGTCCTTTTATCCAGCATATAATTGTTGACTTTTACAGCATATAATCCTATGCCGTGCACCTGTAGTTTCCGAAATATTCATAGTAAGCATCGTAGGAGAGCTCAATCTAAAAATAGAGGCCTGATTTCATGTCTTTATCATGTGTAATCTCGAATGTACGACTAAGTTGGATTACCGCGAGTGCAGTATTGGATACCCGTCACGGCCGCGAGTCCACCCACAAGTCCTAACTGACTTCCACGAGTCGGACTTCCGCGAAACGGACTAGGTATGATCATATTATTCTTATTACCAGTAACTAGATAGAAGGTGCGCGTGTAGTTTCTGCTTTGTTGAAAACTGTCCTATTGCTTATCATTAAACTTAGCATCAAACGGTAAGTAAGTGCTATAAATAAATGTGAACAGAGAGTCATTTGTGATGTTATTTGAAAATGCATGACGAGGATGGTGTTGTTGTTGTGTTGTTGGTGGTGGTGGTGGTGGTGGAGGTGTTGGTGGTGGTGGATGTGGTGGTGGTGTAGTTCGGATCGACCGGTCGGATGCGGGCCGTACCAGCTTAGCTGAGTACGCGCCGCCCGTCCTGGATTCGTTTCAGGGTAGAGCCATAAGCAGGTATGGGCCTATGAGAGAGATTTCGTTAAGACGCGTAGTGTGCGCTAACTGCTGAATTGGCAGAGCACGTGTAGCACGTCTATGAGCGGGGAGCGCTTTTAGTGTACCGAGTAGGTACATTGTAATTCTTTATATTTGCTCGTTTCCGCAGAATCTGGTATCAATCAAGACCAGAATTCGACGGGCTTTTCAAATTTGTTAACTGTTTTAAAAATCGGTTAAGAAATGTCTGAGTTATCACCGTCTTTCTACTAATTATGCTCAAAATATTTCCATAACTTCGTAATCACGTATATATATATATAGCTAAATAATCGGTGACTTGTGTAACATGTGACTCACTACGTCATCTAAACATCTATCACGATATTTAGATAATTGTGTACGTCACGTTGATTGGCTGGTTCATCAAATTCTGATTGGTTGAGGCAGCCAGTTACGACGTCACCATGATTATAAAAGGGGATGATTTATGAGGATCGAGAGCGGCGTCGGCCGGTGGCTGACCGGTCACGAACTTTCCAAGCATGGAAAGCTGACTGAACAACTGGAGTGGCGAATACTGAATCCAACATCATCTCGGCACAATTTCAACTACCAGCACCGCTTGGACCGCAAGAAAAATCGGGCCACCGCGCTGTGGACGACCTCTTCATAGTGTTACATTGTTCCAGTTTTAAATTACCAACTGTATAGGATCTAATATTACGGTGGACCCTTACGGTCCAGATATGTAATTCTGCATAACGTAGAGCCAGCAATGCTCCTCGGTGGATAACTCATCGGATCTGCCAGCCACACTGAAAAGTGGACTTTCAACCGCCATACTGCGTGTTGTATGTGATGATTTAATGTTTTGACCGCAGCCAAGTAAACTTTGCTCGGTGTGCCTTAAGAGCTAATTGGAAAAACCGGGCACCGTTAAGCTTAAATAGTACGCCTATAATTACAACTGTATCAATAACCCTCCCTGTTAATGGGTTATTTTAACTATACCACTTACCGTTATTGTTAGCGGGCACTTTAGTCATACTGCATCGTGTAGAACTTACTAGATAATCAGTAGACTGTTCTTATACTGTGTTTCACTGTTCTGAGTTTGTACCGCTTCCGTCCTGGACCAGCATTACAGAGACCGTATCCTGCGGAACGTCTACATGCGGGAAGTGATCCAGTCCACCGAGAACGTGTCAACTCACGTCACGAGCATAGTGACGTATCGATTTCAGTAACATGGCAAGTAGCCATCAGTTGATATGTTTTGTTTATTTGTAGAAAACCTAGGACCACAGTGCACTTAGGAGATACTATACAACAACATTATATATGCATCATGTTTTCCCGCCACCGTCAATATTTCACTAAGGTCACTGTCCGTGCTATTAACGCTGTTTAGCCCGGCATGCTACCTCCTAAAACCTAACTATTCAGCTCGATAGGATAGGTTTAATGTGATTAGAGACGGTTTCTTCATTAGGAGACATATTGTACACCTCTTTTCCGGTCGTTGCGGTAATCTAGCCCCGCACCCCAGCAAGGTTGTGTAAAATTGGCCAATTTACCTATAGGGCCTCACATTTACAAAGTTATCGTCTCCCTTCATGTTCCACTAAGCCTTATGGCTTCTTAATTGTTTGGATGCCCCTATCCGCACCGTGGGCTGATCCGACTCTGAGAAACTATAGGAGGTTTCTGAGTGGTGATGGCCAACGTACGGTGTCACAAACACCGCCCCGGTATCTTAGGATACTTGTTAGTTAGTTACCCTTGCCAATGTAGGAAGCACTGCGAAAACATTGTTATTATTATTGCTCGTTATCTTTCTTAGGATATATATCCCGCAACGCAGTGCATATTTAGGCAACTTGGATATAAACCTAATATGAGGTCAATAACTTATCCCCAAAGGATTGGTGACGGATGAGATATGTATCTCCACCGAATTCTATATAAATGTCTGGGCAAGATGATGGAATCTGCCATGCCCTTGCGGGAAGGACATTTATGGTGGATATCCATCTCTCTAATCCCCACCGTAATGACAGGTCAGTTGGAATAAATTTGCTTGTGTAAAAAGGTAGCCATCATCCTGTGATGATTTATGTGGTCACGGAGCAAGATGTCTGAACTCTCATCAGGCTCGGATGTCTAGCAAAGTGACATGTACGCATACTGTCTCGAGCACTGATGCTGTGGGGTATCTGCTCTCACCGACAGCCATATCTAAAACTAGGTAGGATACGCCCAAACTAGTTCTTGTCTTTTTGAAACCTAAATGAAAGGTTAGGCATAGAAGAAGGCCCGCATAAATAAAAGCGGTACCTACTAGTTCAGTATTCTTGGAATTACATAAGACGGTGACTTGAGAATCCTACGGGTATCGCTTGTCTCGTCTTCACGTAAAACGTCACGCAACACTTTTAGTTATAGTTTCACTAGGATGGTCTTTCTTGCAGCATCTATTGGTTGAACAAAGGATGGCCGCTTTTGTGGCCATCTCTGTCCCTTCGCTTCGGTGGTGGCAGCATTTTCCTTTGACGGAGGCCAGCGTGAGGCACTTACCTCTCGCAAGGACCCAGTGATGGCAGCCCGCGCGAGGCTACTGCTCCTCACCCAAGTGACAGCCCTAGGAGCAATGCCCACCTGAGGCACGAAGGCTCTCGTCACACAAGAGTTTCTTTCTCTTCTTCCTTTTCAGCTTAGAGGTATAATAACTTATATTAAGTTAATTAGTGATATCGTATGTGGGAGCCTCCGTTGTAGGGGTACCTCTGCGAACCTGCGTGTCGGTGTGGTACCTCCGGCGACTCCACGTTTAAAGGTTTATATGGCTGTTCTATGTTATGTATTATTCTCATAATATTATATCTCAACAATTATATATATGTTAATATTACTCA
>CM067366.1:61595730-61733693 GCA_034401795.1 Chaetoderma sp. LZ-2023a | reverse complement strand
CACGACACGACGATGTTAGTTTACTCACCGTTCAGAGGTAGTTTACTCACTCACCGTTCAAAGAAGTCCTGCATAAAGTCTTCGGATGAGGGCATGTTGGTTTCACCTTTAATTTGAAAAGGTTACTCACGACTCCCACCGTGTGGAGGTCTGCCCTAGTGAGAGTCTGGAGGGTGGGGTGTCGGATTTTTGTACTCTACACCGCCGAGTCAGATCAAAGGTGCACTTTTGCGCGTGACAGGGTAGAATTTATTTGCAATGCTAAATTTTAAAAGAAAAGGATCAAGGAACTAACAAATACCTTTGAATGATAACTTTATAAAATAATGAACCTAACCACATGTAAAAAAACAGAAATAAATGTAAATAATTTGAAAAAACAGCTAAATAATACAATTTCTGTCGCTCTGGTGGGCCTTTTCGCTCTGTTGTATAAATAACATCCTCTGCAGTCGGCCATATAGAATCCCAGTTATATTCGCGCTAAGCTTATTATAGCCACTATATACGTTCTACAAGTAAAATACAGGTTGGTTTTAAAACAAGACTGAAAGACGTTGTTTCCAGAGAGAGTACCTACTTTCAGTCACACGAATTTCATTATATTCAGGAGTTTTTATGTTACTACCCCCGAAAGCCAGCAATGCATTTTGAAAACATTTTGACCGAAACTCGTTGCTTCCACCAGAAACAGTAATGTTTTCAAATTGATCAACAGTGAATTAAGAGTAGCCAGATAATCACCCGGCGCCTATAGAGAATAGAATACTATTCGTACCGCTTACGAAACTATATTCAGTTTGGTTTTCGTTATATTGAGGATATGCGTTACCTGCACGCGCACACATACGTACGCACACACGCGCTCACGCGCACAAACACACAGTTCACACACGACGGAGCGCGAAGGACCAGCAAAGTTAGTAAATGGGTTCATGTTAAGCACTACTAGACCTAGTAAATGTTTTTCTCAAATTATTCGGATTCTTTGCCACCTTTTATCGACGGTAGTATATTTAATATTGTATGAAATTGAAATTACCAATAAACATCATTTGCTAGTTCCCCTTTGTGTTTCTAAAGAGCTGCTAAATCTTTTCATTTTTTGAATGACAAAATATTGATATATAATCACATATACTGTCTTTTATTTGAACCAAAATTTGCGTAACTATGCAGCTTGCCATCAACAGTAGTAAAACATCTGTCACCTACCTACCTACCTGCCTACCTATCTTCTATCTCGCACCTGACACTCATCCATCAATACATCCATCCGTCCGTCCTTACGCCCGCCCGCCCACCCGCCCGCTTGCCAATCAATCAATCAATCAAGCATATGTCCGTGTGTGTGTGGGGGGGGGGGAGGGGTGTGTGTTAAACTTTAAAACGTCCACGCGATGCTCTGCTTTGTAAATAATCACTATTCAGCCTGAGCTATTTTGTATCTGACTTGGCGTTTATGATTAGATGGCCAGGTAATAGCGTACGACCGACTGCCAGGACAAACAGAGCAGAAGTCAAATAAATTTCTAAATTCGCGCACCACTTACTGTGACACCACACATCATGCACATAGATACACGCTGTTTTGCGTATTCACAAAATCAAGTGTTCATGAATATCACGAAATAGCCACAATAACAATGGGTCGGTGTACCTTACGCATAGATGCACGGCTTTTTACACGTAACAAAATCACAATATTAGCAGATCAGTGTGTACAGTTCATTTAAGTAGATGGTCACAAATGGCCACAGTATATTTCATATAGATGCGTACAGTTCATTGGCATTGACTGTGACGAAATGGCCACAATATTATACATATCACGTAGGCCTATCACACGCTGTTTTGCGCATTCACAAAATCAAGTGTTCATGAATATCACAAAATGGCCACAATAACAACGGGTCGGTGTACCTTACACATAGATGCACGACTTTTTACACGTAACAAAATCACAATATTAGCAGATCAGTGTGTACTGTTCATTTGAGTAGATGGTCACAAAATGGCCACAGTATATTTCATATAGATGTGTACAGTTCATTGGCATTGATTGCGACGAAATGGCCACAATATTATATACATCACGTATCACACGCTGTTTTGCGTATTCACAAAATCAAGTGTCCATGAATATCACGAAATGGCCACAATAACAACGGGTCGATGTACCTTGCACATAGATGTGCGGCTTTTTAAACGTAACAAAATCACAATATTAACAGATCAGTGTGTACAGTTCATTTAAGTAGACGGTCACAAAATGGCCACAGTATATTTCATATAGATGTGTACAGTTCATTGGCATTGACAGCTTACGTACAGCTCATTGATAGCCTGCCACAAAATGGCCACAATATATTCCACATGGATATGCTGTTTTACGTATTACAAAATCACAAATCTTATATATCTCAAAGGGCACCAATATTATATGATCACAACTGCATGGAAGGTCATGTGTAATTTCACCATTTTCACTATTCCTTACATCGCACACACTTGAATCTTCGGTTGGTATTGAAATACCATTTCCATCTTTTGTTATCTGCCAGACAAGCACAGTTCCTATGCATCCAGCCATTGCACCAATCACAACTTATCCACATGTCTCCGTGAACTGAAGAACACTCCATACACCCTTCATCGGAACCTTCTTCAGTCTCACCTGATGCCTCATCTTCTACAGACCCGTCTAACTCCATTGAGATATGGTCAGCAGTAGAGGTTTCTATTTCCATTGATGAATTCTGCTCTGCTTGATCTGTGTTCTTGTCAGATGCATAATATGGGAAAGGCATACTGTCCGAATGATTTAATACAGGAACCAATTTTCCTGTTAAAGTTGATCTTGTATCCTTTGTAGAAAGATTGACACCATAGCATAAGCATATTGTACGGATCTCTTTCTTCTTCATCTTACTGTCTTCGAAATATGTGTGATTCTTTAGCGAATTACCTTTCATCAGATAATGCGATACCTGTTTATCAATGGATGTATCATTAATGAGCTCGGCATATGTGTAGATGCTCGTTTTCGCCTGCCCCTTATTGGTCATGACTTGCTGTCTGTGAGCTAATTTCTTTTCCTGTGTCTTCGCTAAATAATCCTTTCGTAACTGATTTAACAAGACTTGCGAATATAATTGTACTATCTCGTTGAAGAGTAGATGAATTACCTCAACTTTATATGTTAAATCGCTTAAGAGACCGCGTACCTCCGATGTTATACATGATGTGTTATCGAAGGTATCAAATGATTCTACGTTTGAATCAAATATCCTACTCCATTTTGTGAATAAATCGGCATCGTTTGCACGGTGGTGTTAACTAATATCTGTAATCCTTCTCCATGGATGTGCATATTTGCAATGGATTGTACAAATAGTATCTTACGGCAAAGAATGGTAAAAAGTCATACGTTTTGTCGCTGATGTTGGTCAGCCCACGTCTTGAATTTTGTTTCCTGCTTGTTTCATGCAGACTTCCTTGGTCAGATGAACATTGAAGTAATGTTAGCTCGGATGATGATAAACACTCTATACGGTCCAATGATGCACGTGCTATTTTCAGTCTATGTTGACTCTCAACGGAGGTCTGATAGAGTAATGCCTGCAAAGCTTTATAACATCCTTTCTTAATTTCGCGACGCAGTATCCTCCCACATATCTTATCTTACCCCTAGCGCCATCGACTAATGAATTTACTACTTGTCTTTGATTTTTAACCACTGCTTCTCCAGGATTGTTTAATACCTCTTCTGACTAACTGGAGGAATCGTTTCCTCAGTGCGACTGAAATCATATAGCAGACGTTGAGAAGGCTGCTGGCTAGTGTATCTACAGAAAACAACTGCTTACACCATTGATTATAACAACCACCCGTTGTTAATTTGTGATATTCCGCATAAAATGAAGACCAATGTCTGCTTGCAATTTTATCACCAGGAACTGTTCTCTCATATATTTCACACAGTGAGCTCCAAAGGCATATACACAATCTAATTAGCCGTTCAAGATGATCAGTCGTTATTTTGTCAAGCTCGATATTAATTTGCTCCTGGAGATGTGTCATTACTTCTTGAATTCGAAGATGTTCTACCATGGAGCGAATATCAATATGTTGTGGTAGTTGAAAATCGACTACAGGTGTTGCGTCCATTATTTCATCTTCCACCATCTCGTCCTCATTTTGAAAAGAAATTATATCTTCTGTGAAAGGTTCCCAACAGTCTGCATCAAAGCATAGCGCTGCAACACTTTGTGGAGGACTACAGCAACCAACATCAGAAATTCCAGTCAACTGTTGCCTGTAAAATAAATTAGATTTAATGCTAATACATTATCCCTGAAGAAATTGCAGTCATTTATAAATGTAGTATTGATCAATAAGCACATCATAATACATAATACCAGATGCGTGCGAGTGTGTGCGCGTGCGTGCGTGTCCAGAGCAACACATGATGCAAAGATGTTAGGTTTCTTTGATTGCTGTAGCTCGCGGGGTAGTGTCGGGCCGTTCCGGTGTCTGGTGTCGACTCGCCGCGCCGCAAGTGCACGACGAATGATGATGCTGGTTAGCTTCCGGTCTCGGGATGATGGATCCTGTACGAGACTGCCCTATGGGTAACAAAGACCGGCTCCTAAGGCCGGTGGAACTCAATCGTTCCGGTGGGACCGTGCGACCATCGTCGCGAACATTAAACACAACGCGGATAGGGACATCCAAACAATTAAGAAGCCATAAGGCTTAGTGGAACATGAAGAGAGACAATAACTTAGAAATATGAGGCCCTTTAGGTATTTTTGGCCAGTCTAAGCGTGCGCATGTGTACTATGCGCTTTAACGAACTTTGCCGTTTTTACAACGCGACCTCTCCCATAGGCTTATATACACTTATGCCTCTACCCAGGGGTGTGTGTTCAGGGAACGAATCCAGGATGGGCGGCGCGTACTTTAAAGCCTGCATTTCCGGAATCTAAATTTCAAATTAAATTTACAGGTAAGCTGTTGAATATTTTGAAACTAATTTTAGTGGGTGATTGTTGCTAGATAAACTAAGGTAGCAACAGCCTCCAGTCAAATTAGTTTCAACATATTAAAAGCATAATTTATTAAATTGTAAATTCATCAAACACATACAATTTGTACACGTGACGGACTTTGTGATGTTCGAGACGGAAATAAATAGTGACGTAATTGATTATGACGTCGGTTACTTTACTGACAGATGATCACATAGGCTATCGCTATATCTGATAGAAATCCGATAGAATATGTATGAAATTCTCTGTTGAGTATTTTGAAACTCACTTGCCTGGAAGCTAACATTTTCCATTGAATCTTTGAACCATTAATTCCTAGAATTCTCAATTTCAGGTTTGACTATACATATTGTTGAATACTTTGAATCTACATGAATATGTTGCTCCTATCGTTTCTAGTCAAAATAGTTTCAAATTGTAAATACATTATTCATTAAATCATAATTTTTTAAAGTTTTAGAATACGGCTTGTTCGGGTCCTAAAGCATGTTATACTCAGGTCCCAAAACATGTTCTACTCGGGTCCCAAAACATGTTCTACTCGGGTCCCAAAGCATGTTTTAGACCTTTGACCTTATGACTTCAGTGTCATAGATAAACATATGTATCCATATATTTTCCCCCGTGTCTGGTTCACACTTGGGATGAATACAAAAACATTATTTTGTCGTTGTTGACATTAGTTAGGCACGTGGACTATCCACCCCACCCCACTCACACACCCTAACCCCTTCAATAGTTTGCTCGCCTGGAGAAATTATTAAACAGTCCAAACATCAAATTCTGTAATATTTCTAAAGGTTAGCACTCAATTTGGTTAAAATTGTCCCATATAGCCATCTCGTATCCTAAGGTTGCCAAACTAAACTCATAGACCTGGGTTCAGTGTAACTACTCCGGTTAATGGCATATTCCAGCCAAGACCACGGAGATCAATATAAATAGAAGAATACTCATCTGCATTTTACCTGATTTGGGTGCGGCAACAGGTTAGAGATTCTTGTACTGGATGTGAAGCACATTGGTTGTAAAATTCGATTACGTCATCCGATTGCGTAATGCAATATCGTGGAGAGAAATTGATCAGACGTAGCCCTTCTATTGACGTCACTCTCCCAAGAGCTACACCAAGCTGACATGGTTTGAAAATACCCCTACAGTCGACTTCCACCCTATAACAGTAAAGAAATTAATTTACGTTTGACATGTTTAGAAAACTGAAATGGCACAACTTCGCCGTTACCACCACCACCACTACTACTACTACTACTACTACTATAAAGTCATAGCTAAGGGGTAGCCTAATGTCCTGGGAAAGGTCATGCATGACGCAATAATAACAATGTTATTTTCAAGGAATCACACATCCGAATGCTGTCCGTATTCGAATGAAATCGCTACATTTCGGATACGGTTACGTATACGCATACGCGTTGGAATTCAATGTAAATGGCGTCTTGCAATTCGCAATCATTGCATTCTAATTGCTCATCTACTAGTCACTGGTATTCAATATTTTCAATTAAATTCTTATAGTGCAATAAATGCATTAATTATCACGCAAAATACTATTTGTTAAAGTAGACAAATCTTGTAGTATATATATATATATATATATATATATATATATATATATATATATATATATATATATATGGTATAGTGGTGGAATCTCGGTCATTTGGTAATGTCAGCCAGTCAGTACTTATGACGTAAAAATAAATCACGTGATCAAGCGAGGTTATTGATCGCGTCCTGTGCTCATTTATTGGGGTCAGGCCAGTGCGGCTACGTGTCATTTCAGCGTTTTGGAGAACATCGTGAGCATCAACAGCTGACGAGGAACATGAGGTAGCTGAATTTCTCTAATATTTCGTAATTCGCTTAACGATTTACGATTCTATTACTAACTAGTATATCGTATAATCTACTTAGAGTTAGGATGTTGAAGTTTATTTCGGTTTATTATTTATGTGGATGCCTATATATTATGAAGAAATACTAGGACTTTTGACTGATAATTCTGCGTAACGGGGGTCTTGTCGCGCTGACCGACATTATCCGACTGGTTCGGGTAATGCCGGTCAGGCAATTTCTTGTGACCGACATTGCCCGAAACGTAGTCACACCAGCAGCAGCAGTAGTAGTAGCAGTGGCAGTAGCAGTAGTAGCAGCAGCAGCAACAGTAGCAGTAGCGGCGGCGGCGGCGGCGGCAATAGTAGTAGCAGCAGCAGTAGCAGTAGCCTTAGTTAGCAGTAGCCGTAGTAGTAGTAGTAGTAGCAGCAGCAGTAGTAATAGTAGCAGTTGCAGCAGCAGCAGCAGTGGTAGTAGCAGTAGCCGTAGTAGTAGTAGCAGCAGCAGTAACAGCAACAGAAGCAACAGCAGCGGCGGTAGTAGCAGCAGCAGCAGTAGTAGTAGTAGTAGTAGCAGCAGTGGCCGTAGTAGTAGCAGCAGCAACAGCAACAGTAGCAGCAGAAGCAGCAGCAGCAGTAGTAATATTAGTAGTAGTAGCAGCAGCAGTAGCAGTAGTAGTAGCGTAGCAGCAGCAGCAGCAGCAGTAGTAGTAGTAGCAGCAGCAGCAGCAGCAGCAGCGACAGTAGTAGTAGCAGAAGCAGCAGCAGTAGCGGCAGCAGCAGACATTAAAAATAGGCTCCTTTTTCATTTTTCAGAATATGGGTCGCAAAGCTAAATCCAAACGTCTAGAGTCGAAAAATCAAGCTAAGTTAAAGAAGGTATCCAAAAATAAGCGTGGTTCGCGGCAAAGATGGGAGGAAGAACGGATGGCGGTGGCAGTAGCAAAATATTTCGCTCAGAAGGATAGCCTCAATCCTAATCAGCGGAAATTGTCAATTAGAGGGCTGGCACGAGCGTATCAGCGGCCTCGCTCAACACTGAGAGATAGAGTATGTGAACCTGGCGCGACCATAAAGCCTAAGATTGGACGCAAAACTATATTTACTATGGAAACAGAAACTGAATTGGTGTCTCTGCTAATTGGCCTATCAAAACAGGGATTCGGTTTAACAGCAACAGACGTAAGACGACTAGCATATCAATATGCCAAAGCTAAAGACATAAAAGGGTTTTCCGAGAAAACAGAACTAGCAGGATACGACTGGATGCAGGGTTTCATGGCTCGCCATCCGGAGCGTTCTGTACGTAAACCAGAAAATCTGTCTCTTGGTCGGGCCGAATTTGAATGAGACTGTTGTGAAAAGTCATTTTGATGGCCTATTTAAAGTCATGACCGACAACGACCTAATTGGACATCCAGAACGTATATGGAATACAGATTTGACTGGTTTGCAAGATGTGTTCGAATCCGGTGAAGTGATCGCATCTAGTCAGGGTCGTGTCTTCAACTTGACCGGACGTGAGAGAGGAGAAACAACAACCCTACTCAGTGCTGGTGGGGAAACTGCTCCGCACCTTACCATATTCAAGGGGAAATGCCAGCCTCAGGATTTGCAAGAACAAGCTATACCCGGAGACCGTATCCGTGTGTCTGAATCTGGCTGGATAAAGGATTCACTCATTACAGAATGTGGCAGTAATTTTGTAAGATATTTACGTCGTAAAGGTGCGTTAGCTGAAAAGAAACTGCTCATACTCGACCTGAGCAAGTGGAACCCAATAACCAGCATGAGACACGTGACGTGATTCCCGACTCTTCAGGCTCAAGTGATCCCGGGCTGTAACCTTCTCTGAATTACCTGAGCAAGTGGAACCCAATAACCAGCATGAGACATGTGACAAGATTCCCGACCCTTCAGGCTCAACTGATTTCCGGGCTGTAACCTTCACCGAGTTACCTGAGGAACCCATCAGCCAACATGTGACTGATGACGTGGTTCCCGGCCCTTCATGTTCACCAGATCCTCGAACTGTAACATTCGCCGAATTCATCAAACAATCTGAAAATCCGCGTAAGAAAACTGTTGTTGCTAGGAAAAAACCTAGAAAGAGTCCGACACAAAATCTAACAAGTTCGCCCAACATGAAATTCATAGCAGACAAGAAGGCACCAAAACAGTCGGCTGTGAAGAAAACCACGAAAAGCAAGATCAGAAAAAAATCAAAGGTGGTCGGACCGTAAAGTAAAAAAAGTGTTGCAGTTCGGTACCGACGAGAACCATTGTTCTATATGCCAAGAATATTATTTTGACCAGATAACAGATGAGGAGTGGATATGCTGTACCACATGCTCTTATTGGCAGCATATTACGTGCGCCGATATGGATGGTAAAAGTCTAAAGGGATATAAATGCCCTGCATGTCAATAATCTAAGTAAAGTTGAGTTTGACAATACCTGGGCCTAGTGGTCTACTAACATACTCATATCGTTTGAATTACATTGTTTGTATTCAGGTAAACTGCCAATATCGTTTGAATTTTGAGTGATTTGCTATTTTTGATGTTCAATTATATAGTCTTCATTATACTTAGTACTCGTATTGTTATTAACATTCATAATCCTTAAAAGGAGCTAAATTCCAGTACATTGAGCCTGGCCGACATTACCCAAATTGGTGACCAACATTAGCCAAATGGCTGACCGACATTACACCAAAGTGACTGACATTGCCCTGATTTCGGTGGAACGTCCAGAACAGTTTATCTGACCGACATTATCCTGAATTGACCAACAATAGCCGTTGTTTCGCATTTCTGAGAAGCAGACCAATCCAACGATGTGTGCACCATTACTGCACATCAGATATTAATGCACATATGAGGTAAATACTAGAAAATGTTCAATTTTGGCCGACATTCCCCCTATATATATATATATATTTATATATGTCATAAATGCAATATTTATGTGTCTCTGATATGTATACGTCTTTATATATAGTAGGCCTGTATGATTGGATAAATATAACTGTATATATTCACTAACTGCTTTACGTTTTAAAATTTTCGGATACTATTACTTATCAGCTCTATATCTCGCCTATAGTGATGATTCGTTATCCATCAGTTTCCCATCCACCCACCCCATAAGGTACATACCTGTCCAATGTCATCCGCTGAGATCGATGTATGGTCAATGCATAAGACAGCTGTAGTGGAAACTGTGTTCTTTGGCCCAACTGTCTTCTTTCACGGGGATTATAAACTGAAACAATATGATGAAAGTATATAACAAGAGAAATCAGAGATATTGGTCACATTGCTAATACTTTTTATTGTTTTTCTGATTTTCCAGATTTTTTCCTAACGATTAATGCTATGGAATCCTCTTTCAAGGTTAGACCATTTGTGTTGTGTTAAAATATTGAGCCAAATCGCGTCTGGCGTTTTTCAATACAGACAGGCAGGCAGACAGACAGACAGACACCTTACCGGGGCAAGGGTAGGTCTAATTACATACTTTTCGCATCTTTGCATCACGTGCAGATGGTTATAGTTTGAAATTGGTTGAAATAAGAATATTACTTTGACCAATAGGCCTACTGGTCAAATATCAGGCAAGGCTTGCAGTGTATTAAGGAAGAATATGATACTTTGAAACTGATTTGCAGGGAAGCCCTTCAACATATGTATAATGCAGCAACTACTTCAGTCGAATTATTTGCAGATAATAGCATTCACTGTTTTAAACCCTTAGCATTTCTGAAAATTAGGATATCTAACAGGATCGAGACCAAAGATTGAAAATCTTAGTAATGAGGTCAGTTATGCCGTCAACATTCCCATTGCACGAACACACACGTACGCAAGCACGTGCTTCTTCTTTGCTGGTCAGGTCATCACTTTCTCTCAGCCAATGAAAACAATTTGTGATAGTCTGTGTTTGTTATTTGACATACCTGTAAATACTTTCCTTTCTATAAGAGTGGTCGTATTGCAGGCCGGAAAGTGGACAATGGGGCCATCTTTAGTGACGTCGACAACTGTCCCACGACAGCCATTCATTAATTTATCATTCATATTTCGTAGCAGCACTACCGGAACACCAACTTTAAGCCACAGTGACTTTGGTGCACTAATTTCCTTCAGAATTGTTTTGTCCCCAGCATCCTCTGATTGAAATTCATAGAGTTGTCCGGTGTGGTTGACAATGCAGTCTCGGTTGTACTGGTCAACTAATAAGTTTGATGAATATAATTTTGTTGGCAATGGACCTTTACATAATGGACTCGCTAATGATTTGAGCAATGAAACTGATTTAGCTGACATGCTACCCCTGGCCGCTTCATTGATGGTACTTATTAATTCATCTTCAGCCTGCCTAACTATTATATTATGTGGAAATAAACGCGGCCAAATTTTACTCGTAAACGCGAATGCACCATCATCGCCATACATCACATTAGGTACAGGGGGTAGTTGAAAGAAGTCTCCGCAAAATATCAACTGTAGTCCACCAAAATGTCTAACTGGATCCTTAACAGATGAACACACATATTCAACTTGTTCCAATAGACGTGAACTCAACATTGAAATTTCATCAATAATAAGAACATCCGTTTCTTTAATAGACTGCAATGTGTTGATAAAACGTTCATCTGTTCTAATGAGCTGGGATATCCGTTCGTTTGAATAACGTCCATCTTCTACACCGGCCCATTCATGTAAAGTCGTGCAATTTAACGAATGTGAATAATTCTGGCATGCAATTCCTGTCATTGCTGTTAGAGCTACGCGTTTTCCGGCATGTCTCAGTTGTTGTACAATTTCAGATAATGTAAATGACTTTCCTGTACCGGCTTGACCAAAAAGAAGCAGATTGTGACCTCTGATGGCCAACTGGCACGCATCGGTTTGCTCTTTGTTTAGCATTGTATGATTCAAGCTGAAATATATGGCATATAACATATCTTACCCCATGAAAATACCAAAGTATTTGACACTGACCTCAAGCGCAATGCAATCGTGACCAGTTTATGAATATGTGCAAAATCTAGTGAATCTATGCTCTAGTGCGTGCGTACGTGCGTGCGTGCGCGCGAGTGAGAGGGGGAATGGGGAGGTGGGTGGGGGGAGGGAGAGAGTAGGGGTGGGTGGAGTGAGGGAGAGGGGTAGGGGAAGGATGGAGGGAGGGAGAGAGAGAGTGGGGAGGGGTGGAGGGAGGGGGGGGGGGGAGAGGCAGACGGGAGAAAGGCCGTTGGTTGGCTGGCAGGCAGGCAGGCAGGCTGGTGGAAGGCTAGTATATTATTTAAACAAGAGGGACAAGGGCATGTGGTGCTCACCTGGACCGTTAGCATTTGAACTATTTACATTTAAATGATGGATAATTTTCGGAAAATCCAAGATGCCCACCAAAAGAATTGGCCAATCAAAATTCCGTATACACGTTCTGAAGCCTACCCGCATAGAGTCCTTCCAGCTGAGTTTGATTGAAATCTGCCCAGAGGTTAATGAGGTGTAGGCTTGTTAAGTTTTTACCTGATTTACCAAAACTTTTGGAAAATCTAAGCTGGCCACCAAAAAACTGACCAATCAAAACTCTGCAAACAAACCTGTCAAGTCTGGTTGAAATCGCCCAAGCAGTTAATGAGGAGTAGCGTTTTAAACGATCTCCGGTAAATTTTCATTTTACATTTGGGTATAATCTGACTACAATCGTTTGCCTTCGGGAATGGCGAGTAGCCAACGTCCCAGAGGTGGGGTAGGGTGGGTGGGGTGGGGTGGGGGGACCCCCTGGATCCGTCCCTTCCTTCATGTTCCTAGCACGTTCATCCTAAACTGCTTTGACTCAACTATCATAGACGTCAGAACAGGGACAAGGGGCCAATAGTCCAACCACCCAGGGTTTCTGCCCCCCCCCACCCACCCTACCCAGATAACGCAGCATAATGGGCCGATACTGTGCTGATACTTTCAGCATTGGCCCAGTATCGGACCAGCATCGGCCCAGTAAGCTACGTTATCAGGGTATAGCGCCTCCACCATAGGTTTTGGCACCACCCATGCACACTTCAGCCCCCAACCCATGTCAAAGTATGTTCCTATCCCTGACTATGACTGTAAATCATCAACCGCCCCTAAAATGGGTTACCGCGTAGGCACAGGCGTAATCAAGGTGCCCATATATGTGAGATCCAGGAGGGGTGGGTGGGGTGGGTGTCCTCCCCAGCTCCAAAAGTGGGTTGGGGACTACTGTCTCAATGACCCTTGTTCTACACATATGTACCAACATCCAAAAATTGCTATTGAAATGCATACTGTATACTATACTATACACTCATTTGTTCACAGATAACGCATTATAATAGTAGACTATACCTGTCGACAGTCAGGGTGAAAATCCAGTAAAATTTTGCTCAATGCAAATTTTTAAAAATTACTCTTGGAACAAAACTTTCGCGTTAATCTATTGTCACACTCAACTTAGCGAAGACAAGAAGACTATAAATATCGAACTTGCAACGGATAATTACATCAAGAGTGAAATTTGCCGTATATTTGTCGCATCTTAGCGTTTGTTTTCATTCGTTCAGCGTCAGCTGTCTCTGTCTCACGTGACAGATCTTATCCAATCAGAGCGTGCATTACATATTACTCATAAGGAGCATTGACATTTAGTCAATCGGGGAATCGACTCCTTCAATTGGAACCGGATACTAGACCGCCTGCCGTTCAAAAGATGTCAACATTGCGTGTCGTAAGGAACGGTTGTAGTTGAACTAACGTGTTGGGAATTTAAAGGATTTACGGAGAAGCCCGTGGCGTGCGTGAGGTTTGTTGAAACAATTAAAAACGTATTTATTCAAATTGACGTGCATTCATATTAAATTCAAGTGGTATTGAAGATTTTATAAATGTCAGTATTCACATTTTGTTACGTATATTAGTGACGGGAATGCCGTCGTATACACCTAAATATTTTCGTATATTATGAAATTCTTGGTGTGGTTTTGTCCAAATGCTATATAAAGTCGGATAGATATATGTATCCGCTTTAAGCGCAACATATTATTTAGTAAATAAACTCCATTGGTTTTATGTCAGTCCAGAGGAATCGTAGTAGCATCAAAACATCAAGCGCAACTGATTCAAACCTTTAGTCTCATATATATAAATAGGCGAGGGTACGACGTCACGCTAAAAGTGCCTATGGGCATGCCTGCCGCATAGACCTACTCAAAATGTACACTCCAATAACTAAAACGCAAAGCATCTCCTGTGTTTAATTATTAAACATTACAAATCCCTAAAAATGTTACCACCAAAAGGCAACACATTCCAAAACAGTAGCAATACTAACAAACATGTTTCTAGCGTCTCTGTAGGTACATCCATGAATGCGGCCATGTTGATTTCAAGGGCACACGTGATCAATTTACCCATAATTCCATGTTATGCGCAGCAGTTACTTGTGGGTCATCTACAACCGTTTCGGAATCTTGCATTTGGCGCAAAAAGTTGAAGCACGGCTGAAGGCGCCTTTCAAAAGTGGGCTTTTAAATTAGGTTTTGCGGGTCACTGTTTACAAAAATGTGGGGAAATGCTTATTTCGGCGAATTTTAACATTTAGAACACATTTTGAGATGGTGCTTTGTGGGTCATTATACAGTGACCCATAAAGTACCATGATTTTTGGCAGTGACCCACAAGACGACTATGAGACACACTATATATCCTGCAAGGTACCATTCATAAAACTATATATATATATATATATATATATATATATATATTATATATATGTTAATTACTCTTTAATTAATTTAGGTCACCATCAAAATCTTGTAAATTCATAGATCACAAAATCGCTATGAACAGGCATACCGGTGACACAAACGCATGGGCAGATACTGTGCAATTTAATGTTTAATGTTAGAGACAATGGTCGCACGGCCCCACCGGAACGATTGAGTTCCCCCGGCCTTAGGAGCCGGTTTTTGTTCCCCGCAGGTCAGCGTCGCTCGGAATCAGTTACCCCGAGAGCTAGCCATCATCCGCATTCGTCATGCACATACGGCGCAGCGGACATCGTGGAACGACCCGACGTGACCCCGCGAGCTACAAGTGGCGCTCGATGTGGGGCTCGAAGAACAACACATACCACAACATTACGCAGCGAACTCACGCCCACACCATACAGCGAGCTAGAATCCATCTCTCTGTTCAGCAACGACTCCTTAGATCAAGGGGTAGCTTCATATAATGGACAAAATGCTCGCGTGCTCACCAATTATGTTCAAAATTCCAGCGGTGCGGAATCACCAGCACCACATCTACAACAGTTCTCGCCCATCAGTGAGGGGACATTCCATGATGCCTCACAAGCGGGAACTGCATTCTGTACATTATCAGACATCCGCGATAGGCCAACATCATCAGGGCCGGATCGTGGACGATCTCGTCAAAGACCCGTATATGGGCACAGCTATTATCATTCACACGAGCACTATTCACCCACGTCATCCATAAGTGATATGTGGCAGGGTGAACCTAATATTAATCCGTATAATGTACAATATCCTGTATCTTCCTTCCTCTTATGAATTACCATCTTATTTTCAGGGGACAGCACGACATCAACAAGAGGAATCAATACCTCCGTTTCATAGATACATCAGTCAGGCCACACACCATACCCATCAGCCCACTGCACCACCACCATATGAGGAATGTCTGCCACCACAATCATCACGGGAAGAATGGCCGCGTCATCTGCACACCGCACCGCCGACCATCAATAGACCAGCACCGGTTTATGGACCCACATCAGGGCGGGCTTCAGCAGATTTACGCACACGACCGCACATACACTGCTACTCTTCTCACAGGCAGCTTCCTCATCATCAACCACCACACCGACGGGAAACACCGACACCACCAGCACCTGCACGTCGACCACTATCAGCAATCTCATCAGTCTCCTGAGTACCACCCCACTTGGATTTGCACCAATCAGTCCTCCACGTCGTCATGGCCGAGTCATTCTCCTACCACCCCCACACACACCCCCCCCCCCCACCCCCGCCAGAATTTAGCAGGGAAAACGACTGTGCCAATTACAAAGTTCAGTTTGAGATAATCAGCAGGACAAATGGGTGGAGCGATCAGCAAATGGGGGAATATCTTGCCGCGAAGCTTTCTGGAAAAGTGCTTCAAGTTCTTGTGGATCTCGGGACAGACTATACACCCACCTACACTCAATTAGAATGCAGGTTATCAGAATGGTTCGGCGACACCACTCTGGGAGAAACTAGCCATCTCCAGCTAAAGAATCTTAGATGATGCACGGGAGAGACTCTACCGGAGTTGGGTAGCCGCATTCAGAGACTAGTCACCCGCGCCTACTCTAGCACTAACATTGAGGGTGTTACACACTTGCATCTCGATACATTCATTGATGCATTAAGTGGTGAACCCGCTCAAAGGAAAAACTCTTTCTCACCAGCCACGGAAGCCTGGCACAATTAACAGCCACCGTGGTACGCATTGAAAACTTCTTGGAGCGGGAAAAATCTAATCGCCGCTAACTAATCGGTGCAAACATCGCCACAACAGCTGACAATCGCGCTACACCCACCACATTATCAGAAACTGACCCAACTACACAACAGCAAGCACCGACCCAATCCAATCAGAATCACGTGCCGAGAGGAAGGGGGCATGGCCACAGAGGAGGCCACAACTGAGCCCCGGGACGCGGTAAGCAGCACAACAATAACAACTGCAACGACATGCATGAAAGAATAGATGAGATCAACAAACAGATCTCCGCACTCACCAATCTTGTTACCACTCTCAGCACTAACCTCGCCACTACACACCTTAGGACCGCAAACACTACCAACAACGCACCACCACCGAACACATGTTACGGATGTGGTCAACCCGGACATTGGAGGGAATGATGCCCAAACCGACCTCCATCTACCACACCTACCGCAGACCACGGAACACCATAGCCTGATAAACCGTTAAACTCCTAAGGGCACCGATTGAAGAGCCACCTCGATGCCCATATCCACCACCTGGCTCAACTACGGCCGCTGTACAGCAACGTTTAGTGGCCAACTATCACCATCAAGCATCAGCTTTCACACGTACACCAACCTGCACGGCTTCATATATGTCGGTCCCTACGATGCCTCCCACAACAGCAGCACCGCCTTACCCCTCTTATGCACAGAGTACACCCGCTATGCCCGTTAATAACAAACCTTCTTTCCTTTGTAAAACGGCAGTGGTAGGTTGTAGCACCTTCGCTGAAACAACATTCCTCCAAGCACCACGTCCCACCACCAAGACACTGGACTCTCGGTGTCCCTTGGTGGTATGCAACATCATCTCCCACATCAACAGACAGCAGCGGTACAGGGGAGACTAATCACACCGCATCATGGATTCATAGGCGATGACGCTACCACTGATATGAACATTTTCCTCGACGTCGCTGCTTCTTCTATGCATCTACTAAGCATTCCATGATGCACTGTAAAAAGTGGCTTGCACAGGTAGTTCTTATCCGTGATCGCAAGAATCCCATCCGCACTGCAGTCTACGCTAACACCGCATTTACAGAAACGGCAACCGCACCATCACCATTGCTACCACCAGCTCCATCGTCACAAAAGCACTCACAGCAGCGGCGACGACGAACTGGCCCTTTCCTCACTCAGCCATCAGCAGCATTAAAAGAAGCCATTCAGAAACAAACCGACTTCATACAGAATGATTCCGTTTTACCTCTCTCCCAGATGGAGAAACATTGGAAACACTTCCGCAGGTGCACCGCAAAGTTATATACAAGTGTGCCTGTCTGTTTAGTGGTATTTCCACCAGTGCTACCATTGACACTGGAGCTTCTATCACAGTATTTAACAAGCGCTTATATGAGAGCATCCCACCTCATAAGAAGCCTCCCCTAAAGCCAACAAATATGTATTTGAAGACAGCTATGGGGGCTGATGTGCCCATAGCTGGTGTAACTAATCTTATTATACAAATAGAGGAGATGCAATGCATTCATCACTTCTATTCATAGCGACGCACTTCTTGACTCTGATTTTCTCAGTGCCACCGAAGCCATCACTCATTGCAAACAACAAGAACTCGACATACGCGGCTGACGGATACCTCTGGGACTGGAATCATCACTATATGACACGTGTGCAGTAATACTTGCAAGTACCGCCACAGTTGAGCTGGGACAGGAACAGATCTTGTGGGCCACTGCACCTCAGTTAGGAAACAACACATACATCGCCATGCTGGAACCCGACCCCCAACTACATGATCGCTTCACAATGCGCATGTCCCCGCATGATCGTGAACACCACCAACAAGGAACACATACCGTTTCGGGTGTTCAATGGCACAGCGGACCCTATAACTCTTGAACCGGGAGTCCGTTGTGGCCATTTGGTGGATGTGATCTCTTTGGAAACACCAACACTTATCACTGCACCTACAGAACGACTGCTGATCTACCTGAACATTTACACGATTTGTACTTATGTGCCACAATAGGATTACTGCAATCTAAAAAACAACATATACAGACCATACTATATAAATACCACGATAGTTTCTCAGCGGGACACATGGATCTCGGAGAAACTCATCTTGTGCAATACTCCATCGATACGGAAAATAATCGCCCAGTACGACAACTGGTACGATATCTTCCCATCCATAAGGAATCGGAAGCGCATCAACAAGCTAACAACATGTTGCAGACCAGTATTATAGAACCATCAATATCTCCAGGGGCCAGCCCCATAGTACTAGCAGGCAAAAAGGATGGATCCTTGCAGTTTTGTATAAACTACCACTGCCTTAATGATCTTAGCGTTAAGGATGCTTATCACTTACCTAGGATAGATCAGGCCTTGGATTCTCTGTCCGGAGCCACGTGGTTTTATACGCTTGATTTGGCTAGTGGCTACTGGCAAGTAGCAATGGATGAAACTGACATGGAAAAGACCGCATTCGTATGTAGGGATGACCTTTTTCAATTCCGCAAAATGCCCTATGTCTTGTGCAACGCTCCTGGAACTTTTGAGCATCTCATTGAGCAGGTATTAACCACCCTGCAATGGGAAATCTGTCTGTGTTACATTGACGATGTAATCGTCTTTGGGTCAATGTTTGAGCAGACATTAATTAACTTAGAGGCCATGTTATCTTGATTCCGTATGGCTAACCTAAAGCTCAAGCCAAAGAAATGTAATCTCTTCAGACAGAGCGTCGAGTTCCTGGGACACATCATATCCGGAGGTGGAGTGGCTACTCAGCCATCAAAAACAAAGGCAGTAGCAGAGTGGCCGACGCCCTCTTCTATCAGAGAGACTCTGAGTTTTCTCGGCTTGTGCCAGTACTATCATCGGTACATCTGTCATTTTGGATAGATTGCTTCACACTTGTATAAAACCACCGAAAAAGATCCCGTAAAGTTATCATAATATTAAACTAAAACAACTACATGATAACACCTGGCATCTGGCTGTGGAAAGGACCGTTACCCGCATCAAACAGAGATTCCACTGGATCAGAATTCACGATAGTGTAATGGCATGGGTTGCCAAATGTATCCCTTGCCAAAAACGCGCTGTTGGCCAGCATCACTATGCACCTCTTCAAATTAAGATAGTTGGTGCACTGTTGGAGTGAGTGGCTATTGATGTTCTCTGACCCTTGAATACGACGGATGATGGAAACAAGTACATCCTCTTTATGAAGTGGGTAGAAGCATTCGCTTTGCCGGACCAAGAGGCATCCACCATAGCGGAGGTCTTGGCAAGTAATGTATTCTGCCGTTTCGGTATGCCTTATGAGCTACACTCTGATCAAGGAAGTAATTTTGAGAGCCAGCTCATATCAGAGCTCTGCAAATTGTTTTACATCGTCAAAATAAGAACTACGCCATATCATCCACGCAGCGACGGAATGGTTGAATGCTTCAACCGCACCCTGGTGTAGATGTTGACAAAGGAAACTCGCCTTGATTGTAAAGATTGGAATTTAAGACTCCCATATGCACTCATGGCTTACCGCACTTCAGTACATTCCAGCACGGGCTATACCCATGCTCGGTTAATGTTAGGCCATGAATTAGCCTTACCCCTGGATCTGGCTATGACCCGGATACCAGGAGAGAAAAATTCACCATCGCTCTATGTTGAACTCTTGCGGCAGTGGATAGAACAGGCCCATGAGTTAGTGAGAGCATCATTATCCACTGCACACCAGCGGCAAAAGACATGGCACGACCGGAGGGTGCATGTAAATCTGTATGAAGCAGGAAGGATGGTATGGGTACACGATTCACGACGATCTGTAAACATGCCAAGTAAACTGAGTTACCAGTGGAAAGGCCCCTATGTGGTAGTAGGTAAGACGTCAGACGCGACCTACCATATCCGTGCTTCGGATGGCCTGACCTCAGTCATCCACTTCGATCGGCTTAAACTGTGTGTCAGTGACAAGCCAGCACCAGAGCTCGGGGTGAACGTTTCTCGTGACACCGGCACCAAGACAGAAATTTCTATGGAAAGCAGTATTCCCACGATTAGCGCAGAGCACCGCGGTGCCTGTTCGACCTGTCTTCTACCAAGCCAGAACACCGGTGAACAAGCAGTTAATGCTGAGGACGATGACAAGATACGTACTCGCCCTCTCCATCCTCAGCATGGGACTGGATGGGAAAGCTGTTCCACCGATCTCTTCCCACTCCCACCAACTTCATGCTATACCCACCCCACCCCATCATAGAGTTACCACAAGCAGAAGCTGAGGCTGACCCAGGCCATGCTTCCTGTGGGGTGGAACATATGGTGAATAGCATGGAAGTGAAGATGCTGGATGAAGCTTTGGCGTGAAACATGCATGTAAAAGAACTCGCACAATACGGGGACATTATACGGAAAGATTCATCATCAAACATATATTTTCACTTCTGCATCTACATAGAATATATATCAGCAACATTATTTCATCAGCGCCATAAACGGCATCTAGGTTTCCGATCAACCACGTGACCAACACTTCTGTTTCCAGTAAATTGGATCAACAAGCTTTAAACAAATGAGCTGCCCAAATACGCGCCTACCACAGCATGGTGGAGGGGTGGTGAGGGTGAGTTGGGGTAATTACTGTTGACGTCACGAGGCTCCCACACACCCCATCGGGCGCTCCGGCCTAAAATTGGAATAGGCAAGTTTATAAGCAACCAATCTGAAAGACCGACTCACGCTAATAAAAAGGTGAGCTTCCACGGGAATAAGTAGTTCCTGGTTTTGCGGTGATCGGGAACTTATATTTTAAGCAGAATGGAGACGAAGTTAATCGGCAAATCTTCTTATAATTAAAAATACTCCCTCTATGCGAGAGGAAGTATTCATGTGACTACGGGAAAATTAAAATTGAAACCTTCCTTGTAGGGCGTGACCGAATCACCTATAAAACTTCAAGGTATGGTCATCCGCCCTCCCATGATGTCACAGATCTGTATAAAAAGGAGGTGCATGCTCTGAAACTTCGTCTTCCCGTAAAATTCGACACACGGGAAGATCACAGCAATAGGCTACTTTCGTGCCTCAAACAAAATTCTGCTAGAACATCGTTCTTATTACTTTATTATTATTATGTATTACGGCTTGGAATTTTAGTCAGTTATTATTAGTTTATTAAGTGCAAGTTAAGTAACCCGCACCACTACTATGCAGGAGTAACGTGTCTCTCGAGCAAGATTTAGCTCTTATGGATTCATCTGACGAATCAACCGCGTCTACATGTGCGAAGAAGTTTGCCTGTACCACTCTTTTGCCTGACGGACAACAGTGTCACTGAACTTTTACCAGAAATTCGGATCGGAAAATGCACATCAATCGGGATCATCTATTTCAGCAAGCCTTCTGTGCCAGTTGCCAGCATTTGTTTCCTGCAATGCGCTACGGTGTAACACACGCGATTAGACATAAACATTGTGTGCTTAAAGTAATGATAGTTCCGGGAGAAGAAACTGAAGATCCGGTAGTGTTAGCTAGAACTTTTGAACAAAGACTACCCGTAATTGTACTCCCGACAGAACGAATGCTGTGTACAAAGAACACGACCAGACGTCAAGCAATAGTCATGAGGCACCACTCAATCACCACCGCAACAGTTTCCAACACACGTCGCGTTTCTGAACATTTAGCTGCCAACACCACACCATCATCAGCACCAGTCCATCCGGTAGCCAGTGCAAGCCAGGCACCAATGTCACCCACACGATCATCACCGGCTGTAGCAGCACCGCACGTACCGTCAGCATCAGTCACCGCATCCGCACCGCCGCCAGTACATCGTCACCGCAAGTCGCCAGCATCGGCATACAAGTTAGCATCATCAGCATCAGCAGCCGTCGGTCATCCTATAGCGGTAATAACGTCACTAGCGGACATGGACTACCCACGGTCACCGTCCCCAGATAACTTGGTAATAGATGAGGACAACCAACATACCAGCACCACCGTCATCATCCCGACATCACCAGCACTTCATCCACTACAGGACCCAGCCATGCGAAAGAACAGCACACCTGACCGTCCATATTCGTAGAAGAGGAGAATCGCCCACACTCAGGAGATTAATCCAGTACTGCGTGTCACAGCCAGCCATCTTCTGAAGGCCGCAAAATCGTGCAAGCTCCACTTTACCGCCACAGCTTCATCTCCTCCGCGAACAACAATCAGCACCATCACCGCACCATCCTCAGCCATCACCACACCAGCCGCAGCCGTGCTTGTGTTAAAAGGTTGCCATCGTCCTTTGATGTTTTATGTGGTCACGGAGCAAGATGTCTGGACTCTCATCAGGCTCGGATATCTTGCAAAGTGACATGTACGCATACTGTCTCGAGCACTGATGCCGTGGGGTATCTGCTCTCACCGACAGCCATATCTAAAGCTAGGTAGGATACCCGCCATTTGCGGCCCAAACTAGTTCTTGTCTTTTTAAAACCTAAATGAAAGGTTAGGCATAGAAGAAGGTCCACATAAATAAAAGCGGCACCTACTAATTCAGTATTCTTGGAATTACATAAGACGGTGACTTGGAAATGCTATGGGAATCGCGTGTCTCGTCTTCACGTAAAACAGCACGCAACACTTTTAGTTATAGTTTCACTAGGATGGTCTTTTCTTGCAGCATCTTTTGGTTGAACACAGGATGGCCGCTTTTGTGGCCATCTCTGTCCCTCTGCTTTGGTGGTGGCAGCATTTTCCTTCAATGGAGGCCCGCGCGAGGCACTTACCTCTCGCAAGGAGCCAGTGACTGCGGCCCGCGCGCGGCTACTACTCACCCAAGTGACAGCCCTAGGAGTAATGCCCGCATGAGGCACGAAGCCTCTCGCCACTCAAGAGTTTCTCTCTCTTCTTCCTTTTCAGCTTAGAGGTATAATAACGTATATTAAGTTAATTAGTGATACCGTATGCGGGAGCCTCCTTTGTAGGGTACCTCTGCGGACCTGCGTGTCTGTTTGGTACCTCCGGTGACTCCACGTTTAAAGGTTCATATGGCTGTTCTATGTTATGTATTATTCTCATAATATTATATCTCAATAATTGTATAAGAGATATATGTTAATTACTCATTAATTAATTTAGGTCACCATCAAAATCTTGTAAGTTTATAGATCACAAAATCGCTATGAACAGGCATACCAGTGACACAAACTCATGGGCAGATATGGTGCAATTTAATGTTAGCGACAATGGTCGCACGGCCCCACTGGAACGATTGAGATCCACCGGCCTTAGGAGCCAGTTTTTGTTCTCTGCATGTCAGCATCACTCGGGATCAGTTACCCCGAGACCGAGAGCTAGCCATCATCCACGTTCGTCATGCACATAAGGCATTTGTTTCCTATATTTCGCATAAGGACATCATGGAATGACCCGACGCGACCCCGTGAGCTACAGTGATGGTGGTTGTGGTGGTGGTGCTGGTTGTGGTGGTGGTGGTGAGGAGAAGGAAGACTAGAAGGTGGGAAGATGTGGCGCAAGATGGGGATGAGGAGGGTGGATGGGTGAAAAGGAAGATCTACGATGTCACGAGACTGCTATATATATATATACCATGTAGTTGCAATCAGTCCTTTGTATATGGCCATGGTTTCTTGACCTCGCCTATCAAGTGTGCTTCAGTCTCCTCTTGGTCATCAATGTAATGAGTCCTGCTTCTTTTAGTTCAATAGGCAGGTAACGCAGCACCTTCTGTAGGCGTCTCCGGTGGCGTCGTATACGAACTTTGTAGATGCTGCCATCGAGTACAGTGCATTCCAAGTCTCTGCGCAGGAGTGTCTTGCGGCAATCGCAAAACAGAGCCAAATATAAACCCTCTTCGTTGTGTCACGTGCACTGCCTAAGATCACATTGTAAATAGTGATTACGCTGAATAGGGGTGGGGTGGGGACCAATTTCTCGCTAAACTGCCACGTCCCAGCACTTTGTAAGTGCCTTTAAATCAATGTTAACACTTGGAACACTGAATAATCCTTTTCTCAATTTCAAGCTAACTATACAGATAACAAGACTACGTTGGCACAACGCTGGCCCAACGTACATAGTAATATTGGCCCAATGTTGGCTGTCTATGTTGGCCCAAAATCATTGTGCTCATCGAACTAACATGTGGCCCACCATGGTGGACCCAACGCATCCACCCATAGACGGCCTGACATACATCAGATACCATTTGCCCAATAATGACTCTCGAGGCTGGCCCAACAACAATCTGCTCATTGGGCAAACATATTTAAGAAATATTGATGAAATATTATAAACATGCACAAAAAGTATTTGTGCAATATAGCCGGCAAAGTAAGGGACACATTTAACATTTTTATAATGAAATCTGTCAAACCATGGTACTATGTCTAACCAAAGGCTTGCAAGGTATGTGATAGCAATTATTATTGTTGTTTGGTTTTATTGGCCACTCACAACTGACCCACCAGGCACATGACGTTGTTTCAACGTTGAATCCACGTTGAAATCACGTCATGACGTGATTTCAACGTGGATTAAACGTTGATACAACGTCATGTTCCTGCTGGGGAGTGTATTCGTGCCATGCCACTATCTTAGAGGTGCTTCCTCGAACGGTGTCGTAGCTCCCCGAAGGTTTTTGATAAATAAAATTAAAAACTGGAATAATAAGAAATTAAGCTGTTTCTAGGGGTATATATGTATTGCCTGTTGCTGCCTAATGGGCTGTTGTTGGTGGGTGTAAGTGCTGTATGCCGTGTAAAGGATGTAAAGGCGGAAAAACTATTTCTCTCGTAGATGGGTTGGGGGTGGAGGGCAATCTATGAAATTAAGTCTAAAAGCAGAAGTTCGGCAAACGATTTTGAAATAAGAAATATTAAAAGACAAGACTGAGAGGATAATGCTATCAAATAAACTAAATAACTTAAGATAATTGCTTGTGAATAAATAAACAAGAAACGGGAAAATCTAGGATTAATATCTGAGTTAAAACTTATCCCACCCTCCCTGTTTGTTGTTGTTGTTGTTGTTGTTGTTGTTGTTGTTGTTGTTGTTGTTGTTGTTGCAGTTGTTAAAAATTTAGAACAAATTGTCTTTATTTATAGGACATTGGCAATGTTTTAAGATGTTTAATCTCAAGACATATTGAAATTATATTTCTGCAGACGTATTTTGAGGAAGTGTATTATTTAGTCCACACCGTTGCTTTCGGATATAGAATTACTTGCAATATGCTCAATTGCTTTATTCCTAACACGGACTTAATTTAAGCTATACACCTGTGCAAAAGTTAAGCACCACCCTATTTTTACGCACATGCGAGGGTATATTCATGTGCTATGAAGAAAGCAATAGCATAAACATTTATGTACCCATCCATCTTAGTGCAAGAGGTAATAATGCAACTCGAGGAATGCTGATTATGATGGTGGGGAAACACTGTATGTTTTTGTTTGAACTTGAAAACGAGGCCTGAATATGGTTACGTTGACACAACTGACAACTATTGCCCTACAGTTGACACACGTGGCTAGATTGTCATTAATGGTGTCTGAAAACGAAGTTTAACATCTGTGCACGAGTTTGAGACTGTCATTATTAATACCGGGTATATCCACCTTGTGCCTGGATGACGGCCTGGACACGACGTCTCATGCTGGTCACCAACCGACTGATACGCCATTGTGGTATTCGTTGCCATTCAAGATGGAGTGCGTCTGTTAATTCCTGTAGGTTCTGCACAGGAGGATCCCTCCTTCTCACCATGTTTCCCAGAATGTCCCAGATATGCTCAATAGGGTTCATGTCAGGGCTCCTTGCTGGCCATGGTAGGGTTTCGATGGCATTCTGGCGGAGGTATTCATGCACAGCTCTAGCACGATGTGGTCGGGCGTTGTCATCCATGAATATAGGGTGGGTTCCAGGTGCATGATTTACAAAATGAGGGACCACAACTCTATCCAGTATGGAATCTTGATATCTTTGTCCATTTAGTGTTCCAGGTACAGTCAACAGATCCAGCTTACAATCAAATGAGATGCACCCCCATATCATAACGGAACCTCCACCAAATGGAACTTCTTCCATGATGTTACGTTGGTCGTACGCCGTGCGTCTGGACCTCCATACACGAGTTCGACCATCTGTGGTATGAAGCAGGAACCGACTTTCATCGGACCAGTGTACCCGTCTCCAGGATCTCATGTTCCAGTGTCTTCTTTCGTTGCACCACCTCAGACGCTGCTCTTTGTGGTGTGCAGTGAGGAGAGGACGTCTGACAGGTCTCCTAGCTTTCATGCCAGCAGCATACAGTCTCCTTTTGACGGTAGACATTGACACTCTATTGCGCGTTTCCCATTGCTGGCTGAGCACTCTGCTGTTGGTGAATGGAGATCTCCTAACAAGGCGTACTAGGGCTCGATCATCACGGGCAGTAGTCTTCTTCGGTCTTCCAGATCTAGGCCTGTCCTTCACCTCGTTAGTTTGCCCATGTTTTGCAATCAAACGACTGATTACAGTATGGTTAATGTTCAGCTGTCTGCCAATCTCTCTGCATGACATACCAGTGGTATGCATGCCTATGATTTGCCATTTCACACGATCACTTAACCTTCGTCTTGCCATAGCGGTTCACAATCAAGAGCTAATTCTCTCTGTACAAATAAACCACGGTCATGAACACAAAATTCCTAATCTTGTCGCCTAAATCTGTATGTAATGTTCTACACCTCAAACTGGACTTTTACATAACTGAACACGTGTGCTGTTTCCCGCCACGCACGGACATCAAGCGGCGTGAAGTCATGCATGCATGTGCATTTCGTACTTGGAATTATGTCAGCTAACGCGGGGACAAAAAGTATGGCAGCCTAGTTGTACCATCATGTTTCTACGTTCTATTGTTTTTGCTGGTGCTTAACTTTTGCACAGGTGTATATTAAGTAATGTGATATTGCGTTGCCACGTTACCTCCCCTGAGAAGTACCTATTTTTCATTAAATACTGCTACCTACTTATCAAATAAATTGCCTTACTGATATTAAATAACACACAGTAGGTCAAGCATTACTCTAACACGTGCATGTTATTTATTATATACACTGGCTATGCGTTTTTGGGTCTGTGCTGCCCAGCAACTGTAATATAACTAATGTTGCCATTGTTATGACAACGTTGGCCTAACCCATGTAATTCATATGTATGCTATACATGGATATGCGTTGTTGGTCTTAGGTTGGCTCAACAACCTTAATCCAACTGTAATGTTGCCACTGTTATGGCAACGTTGGCCCCACACCTTATCGCCAATGGCGATGGAGCCAACCAAATGCCAATGTTGGCCCAATGCTTTATAGCGAATGGGAACAGTGCTAACTAACCACCAATATATGGTGACCCAATGCAGTAATGTTATCTGGGTATAGACGTAGAGGTAATCTCTGGCAATAACAGCGGCCAGTCAAACTACTTTCAAAATATTAAACACAATGGTTAACAAATTGCAAATTCACAATTGGAATACAATATAAATGCTTGCTGCTGGAGTTTTGCCCCTTTCGTGTCAGCCCTACATCATATGATTGTGACATCAGCTAAACAAGTGGCGTCTTTTGATCATAGCGTCATATACTTGAGGGGCAGGTCGGATCACTCAATTGTAAATTTTAATTTGTGAATATTAGAATCCCAGAAAATTTTTCCCCAGGGACAAAATAATGGACCATTGTGCAAACGTCTTCACAATTCCTGAACTGATAGCGCATAAACGAGATGGCGGTCAACTGTCGCAAGCCCAGATTGAATACTTCATAAAAGGAGTGACCAATGGTGAAGTGCAAGATGCGCAATTGGGTAAGTAATTTGCACTCCAAACATACTACAAAGTACATAATATGACTCGAGTTTGCTTTCTCAGCTGATTAATTAGTTCTGCTGATTTTTATAACGGGTTTCAACTATAACGATGGTCTTGGATTTCATCGATCGGTTAACAACTTTCATTAACTACCATTATGTAGCTTCAATAGACCTTTCCATCTTATCCATCAATCCTATGACGTCATATGACCTCATAATCAATTACGTGATATGTAGCATGATTACGGCTTATCTGTATAGCTTTCTGGAAACTGATAGTCAGGGAGTGCAGGGATCAATCGAGTGTTATGGCTGGAGCTTAGCTAGAGATGGGCGGGGCATAGCTAAAACTGTAAATGTCCAGTAGCATAGGCTTATAGCATGGTATTCACTAAAAACCTCTTTACAGAATGTTCACCAGCCTTTCTTAAGATGGAACGCATTAATTGTAATGATGTAATGCTTAAATAACTGGTGGCACATCCACCAGAAACTTAAATAACTCAATTGCTAAATAGTGCCACCAGTTAGCTAACGTGCTGACATTTCATTTCTCAAGTCAGTCCAGATCTCAACACGGGTCGTTGCCGGGAGTGGATCTGGGCATGTTAGCGCTGTTATAACTGATAACATCATTCAAAACCCCACAATCTGACGAATTCTAAAGTGCATTTCGTCATCTTAAATTGCAGGTGCTATGCTAATGGCAATCTTTCTCAATGACATGGTGTCATCAGAAATAAGCTGCCTCACGCGCGCCATGATGCATTCTGGTCGCGTGTTTAACTGGCCAGAAAAATGGCGGGGCCGATTGGTGGACAAACACAGCACTGGAGGAGTGGGCGACAAAGTCAGTCTTGTACTGGCTCCTGCACTGGCAGCCTGTGGAATGAAGGTTGTTTAAAGTTAGATATTTGTCTATATGCTTTTGATATATTTTTTGGAGGAGGGTGATCAGAGATGATAAGCACACATCACATTTACCATTACCCCCGCCACACCACATCACCCAACTCTCTCTCTCTCTCTCTCTCTCTCTCTCTCTCTCTCTCTCTCTCTCTCTCTCTCTCTCTCTCTCTCTCTCTCTCACTTTTTTCTCTCATTTTTTGATTTTCATTTCCTTCGTGTTTCTGTGTGTGTTGGCAAAATAAAAACTACTTCTAAGAGGGATGGCGATTATTACCATTAACTAAAAAAAGTGAGATGACACTGTGGGGACGGTCCCCACACAGAGCGGGGACCTAGTGAGAGAGTCCCCACAAATGTGAGAAACACTGTTGGGACATACTCTCTGATTGGCAGTTCATGCAGTAGCAGCAGCCTAGTCTGCGCGCGTGAGTGTTTATCATATCACGTGTTCGTATGCCTCGTGAAATACTTTTTTTACATGAGAGTGTGAGATAATTTTGTGGGGACATTTCAATGTGAGAGAAGGTGAGAGAAATGAAAAAACGTTAAAAAAATGGAAAAACATGAATTGTGGGGACACAAATTCTAAATACATTTGTGGACGTTTTACGCTTATCCCGATCGTTTGAGCTACCGTAATTGTTGGGACAGGGCATTGTCCCCACAATCCAAGCATGTCCCCAGAGTGTAGGGCCTAGACGTGAAAATGTCCCCGGAATTGCAGTAAAACAAGTTCTCTCTCTCTCTCTCTCTCTCTCTCTCTCCCTCTCTCTCTCTCTCTTACATCCACGCACACGAGCACGCGCGCGCGCGCACACACACACACACACACACACACACACACACACACACACACACACACACACACACACACACACACACACACACACACACACACACACACACACACACACACACACACACACACACACACACACACACACACACACACACACACACACACACACACACACACACACACACACACACACACACACACACACACACACACACACACACACACACACACACACACACACACACACACACACACACACACACACACACACACACACACACACACACACACACACACACACACACACACACACACACACACACACACACACACACACACACACACACACACACACACACACACACACACACACACACACACACACACACACACACACACACACACACACACACACACACACACACACACACACACACACACACACACACACACACACACACACACACACACACACACACACACACACACACACACACACACACACACACACACACACACACACACACACACACACACACACACACACACACACACACACACACACACACACACACACACACACACACACACACACACACACACACACACACACACACACACACACACACACACACACACACACACACACACACACACACACACACACACACACACACACACACACACACACACACACACACACACACACACACACACACACACACACACACACACACACACACACACACACACACACACACACACACACACACACACACACACACACACACACACACACACACACACACACACACACACACACACACACACACACACACACACACACACACACACACACACACACACACACACACACACACACACACACACACACACACACACACACACACACACACACACACACACACACACACACACACACACACACACACACACACACACACACACACACACACACACACACACACACACACACACACACACACACACACACACACACACACACACACACACACACACACACACACACACACACACACACACACACACACACACACACACACACACACACACCAAAATATATCACAATAGTCCAGGAGCTCGTGACGGAGGCTCCCATCCCATTTCACCCAGAACGTTTAACCCCTTACAGGTACTTAGGCCACCTAACTCATCCACAACATGTTTGTCAGCTGCTTCCTTGTTTGTGTGACCCGATGACGCCCTTGTCAATCCCCCCTGGGGTTGTATTTATCCCCTTATAATACATAGACAAAACTTTATCAAAACAAAGTATTATGGCAGTAGATCACAAAAAATGGAAAAGCTTACATAATTTCAAGGGAGAATGTGGGGTCAAACCCATACAAAGAGTCCCACAGCGGGTCAGACCGTCCTTAATGGGCCCTCTACAAAGAGCCCCCAAAAGATGGTGGATGGATTTCATTTACCCCATTAAATACATAGACCAACTTTGTCAAAAACCAAAGTAGTACGATGGTAGATTACAAAAATGATAAAACTTTCCGAGTGGGAAGCATGGTCAGATCACCACAAAGGAAGCGGGTTCATGTATCCATTACGCTGCACTAACTAGTATAATAGTAGCTAACAGAACGTTAGAATAAAACTATGATTTCTCACATCTTCAATAAAATATATTGACTTTGTTTCAGTCATATTCTCATCAGTTTATGGAGTAAATACTCCATACAGCTCTTTATGTGACCTTCTATCATACTGCTTTGACTTAATAGGTATACTTAATGTCGATTAAGGGGTAAAAGCCCCGGCTCGGCTTTTTGTGGTGATCTGACCACACGTTCCAATTCAGAAATTTGCTAAGTTTTATAATATTTGTATTCTACCATCACGCTACTTTGTTTTAACAAAGTGTGGTGCATGTGGCTAATAGGCTTGCACGATTGTCCGATATTATCGCAAAATTTTCAGCCACGATTTTTTACGATATGATTTTGAAAAAATCAAAATATCGCGAAAATTTTACTGTCACGCCTATTTGTCATGTATTTGTATAGTAGCCTTCTATTACGGCAATCTGTTCAATTTATTTCCAAACCAACATCTTTGCAAGAGGGGTAGGGCTTATATTAGGAATAGGGCAAGAAAAAGTTGAAGTTCATTCTTTAAAATTCTTTTAAAAGATGGAAAATAATACGAAAATTGAACGCAACTTACCGGTACAATTTCTTGCCGCCGTATTATATACCTCAAAACCATGATCGCGTGAGAGAAATTTTTACCTGGGACGGTATAAATATTGTATATTTCTTAATAAGTATGGTTTATAAAATCTAAATTAATACTAAATTTAACAATAAATGGCGTGACGAAAATATATAAATCACGTGGTATTGCGAGAGGTTGTGCGTTCACAAATGTGATAGCTAAATGAGACGGTATACACACTTTAGCCAGCAAGGTGAACTATCCGAGATGTTTCTGAAGGCAAACTATTATTATTAAAATATATAAATCATGTGAGTTTGCTCGGTCTTCTGCTTTTGGAGGCGAGAGGTGGTGCGTTCACAAATGTGATAGCTAAATAAGACGCTTTAGCCTGCAAGATGAACTATCCGAGACGTTTCTGAAGGCTAACTTTTATTAGTAAACGGGTACTCGGTAAATGCGGATCAGATCTAAACATTAGATTTCTATGGATCTAATGCCATGTGAGTTGTAAATTTTTAGTTAATTTTTATCTAATAAACGATGATTATAACAGAGTACGCAATATTTGGGTTGTCCAATGTAATAATTTCACTCCCGCAATGATGGACAAGTTATACATTAAGCCAAGGTGTAAGGCGATTTATCGTTATGGTAAAGACCGTTCTTTAAGCATCTTGGCGACTGGATTTAAAGTTGTTGTTCAAATTTACCAATTAAAAGTCATATTCAGTTAAAACTGATTTGAAAACTCATAGCGAAGCGAACATGTCTACATAAGCCGAACCGTGCAGTCAAACTCAACCCAAGACCAATTCACCCCGTGAATTCATATGCCATAAAATAAGCTATACGATATATCGAAATATCGCGATTTTCTCACCATGATATATCGCGATACCTCCTATGACAATATCGTGCAAGCCTAGTAGCTAATAGGGTTAAATGACACCATTTTGGGGCTCTTTGTAGAGGGCCCATTAATGGTGGTCCTGAGTACATCGTTCCCCTCCGAAATTTGGTCAATTTCATTTTTTCGTAATCTACCATCATGCTACTTATTTTGAAAAAATTTAACTTAAAATTAGGTAAGCTGTTCCATTTTTGTAATCCATTTTTGTTCATATATTAGATGGGGTAAATACAACGCCCAGGAAGGGCTGTTCAAGGGGCTCCCGAGATCACACCCACCAACACTGACAAACTTTTTGTGAATGACTTAGAGAGCCTAAGTAACATGAAGAGTCAACAGTTTTGGGCGAAACGGGGTGTAATCCTGCGTCGCGAGATCCTGGACTACAATAGAGGAATCTAGCTAAGCTCCACCACATTTTGTGCTCGCGTTGGAATCATTGTGACCTCAGCCTGCATGCGACGCAAATGATTATGACGTCTTATATTTAAGCAAGAGATCGGATCTATCCATTCATATATCACGTGGTAAATGTAAAATGCAACTTGGAGCGCATCTCTGTTATTTGATGACTTGTAGGTACCTATGATCTCTGGTCGGAGTTTAAGCCACACTGGAGGAACTCTGGACAAACTGGAGTCGATTCCTGGTTATAAGGTCTCGTTAAGTGAACCTGAGATGCTGCGTATCGTGGACGAGGTGGGATGTATGATCGCCGGACAGACAGCTGATTTTGTGCCTGCGGACAGGCGAATGTACGCCATCAGGGATATCACAGGCACTGTGGCTAATGTACCACTAATTGTAGGTGAGTACACGTGCGCGTGTACGCACGTACGCACGCCTCCACGCACACTCTTCCCTGCGCTCTCTATCTCTATCGAAAATGCACGCAGACACGGACCCACACAGGCAGACAAGGAAGCAGACAGACAGACAGACAGACAGGCGGACAGACAGGCAGGCAGGCAGGCAGGCAGGCAGGCAGGCAGGCAGGCAGGCAGGCAGGCAGGCATGCAGGCAGGCACGCACGCACGCACACACACGACCATTGCAAAAATGTGTACATCTATTATGCAAATCCAGCTAATATGACAAATAAAAGCGATGATACTGCTGAAAGCTATTGCAAGTGTCATGATTGGCCAAGATAGCCGTGAAGGTCTGTGTCATGCAAGCACGCTATTCCAGTCTTTACAGAGACCAATTGTCGTCAGAAGTCGTGTTACTTTAATAACAGCATACACGCTGATAATGCACGCGTCACGTATATATATATATATATATATATATATATATATATATATATATATATATATATATATATATATATATATATATATATATATATATCTGTCGTTAGAATCTGTGTTTTGTTACATTGCAGGTTCGATAATGTCTAAAAAGGCGTCGGAGAATATAGATGCATTGGTTCTTGACATAAAGTATGGAGCCGGGGCATTCATGAAGAATATTTCAGAAGCCAGAGATCTTGCATCAATACTTGTAAAAAGCACAACTTCCAGTCAAATTAGTCTCAAAATATTCGGCAGCTTACCTGTTTAATTTTATGTAAATTGACATTCATGAGTTCAGGGTTGGATTAATCCCAATACGGGCAAAGAATGGGTGGAGTCTACCTAGAGATTGGTAATTCATTCATATACAAGGGATTTTCTATAGGTTTTAACTCTGTTTGAGTTATTTTAGGAAACGGAACTTGTTTACTGTTGATTTCATTAACGAGCTTGTAAATAGATTACCAGGCAGTACCGGTAGTAAATAAGGGTGGATTTTTTCCCCAGATAATTTCTTGATCTAAATGTCCTTTTTTACTCAATAAGGCGAGCGTATCATTACATTTTCACGGTAAGTATTAGAAGACATGCATTTTAATGTTTGTTTATTACAGGTGAAATGTGGGGCGGATTTGGGAATATGTACAGTGGCTGTACTGACGAACATGGACACGCCAATAGGGTGGGCTGTTGGTAATGCTTTGGAGGTCGCGGAAGCTATTGACACCATGAAAGGTCGTGGCTCAAAAGACCTTCGTGACCTTACCGTTCAACTGGGTGAGGGTAGTAGGCTACTTATAGGTACAGATCCGATCTGTCAATCGAGTTAGTCCGTAACGTAGCCTCGCACCAGAGACATATTATAGGTAATAAACAGTTGTGGCCTCTCATTTGGTGAGACTGGTACAATATGGGTCACCCACTGTCGTCATTTCAAATGACTTGAAAAGCATACATAAAGTCATCATGGCGTCGCTTTTTGAGGATTATCGGAACAAAGATGAGAAAGGCATGCAGTTGAATATGAATTTGCCCTGTAGGTGGGGCTTAGAATACACCTTCCGTATCCTCTGCGTGTCGTAAGAGGCGACTAAAGGAGGTAAGGGTGAGGTAACCCTGACAGAAACCCCGAGTGCTGAAGACGGAGGTTCCAGGACGCACGGCGCACTCTAATAAACCATGGATCCACACACTTAACGCATATGATCATGTCGATAGTCACTTACAGGACTGGCGGTATGATCAGCGAACGAAAAGAAGAAGAAGAAGAAGAATATGATTTGAAGATGTTTGTTAAGTAATGGCGAACTTCCGGGACCACATTTTGTTGATAGTTTAGTTATAATAATAGCGATATCAAGACAAATACACAGGAAAGGCTGTGAATATAAAGCCTATTGAAACGATTTTGAAACTACTTTGCCTAAATGGCGGCAACAGCTCACAGTCAAATTAATTTCAAACTATTAAGCATGCTGTTTATTAGATTGTAATTTCACCGAAAACGTACACTTCAGAGTTTCAGACAATTTCGTAATGGAGCATTGCCACTTTCGTGAGGGGCGTACGCCATTTTGATTGGGCCGTCAGCTAAAAAACGACATAATTAATTATGACTGTGACTTCAGGTAATGGACCTTTCCACTGTATCACACTCATCACATGACGTCATAATCAACTACGTGCCGTATAGTATGGCATTACAATCAATGACGTCATTATGATGTCATGAATGACGTAGATAACGTAACGAGCGCGTAGTTGAACTCACTGTTGAAGACGGACTATGCGTTGCTGTACAAATTGTTTGTCTTTACTATTTAATAAATATCCTGTTGAATATGTTGAAAGTAATTTGACTGGGCGCTGTTGCTGTCATAGGCATATCTTTGCGCAGCTCTATCACCTTCCATAGGCAGCAACATCAGCCTGTCATATTAGTTACACAATATTCAACAACTGATAGTCATGGAATTAGGGGATCGATTAATCCCAACACGGCGATGTATGGGTAGAGCTTAGCTAGTGATGGGCGGAGTATAGCTAAAACTGGAAATGTCCATTGAGTGACGGATTCATCCATTCAAAGCGAAGAGCAGAGTTGTGAAAGTAATTTCGTTGTGAAATAACCGGAGTAATGTTTGAATTATATTATTTGTTATCTTGGCGCAGCTCTATAATTTGTTCAAGAACACTCCACCAAACCAAACCCTCCAATCTCAGTGATAGGCATGCCACTAGAGAAGGTGCATGCAGATGATGTTGAATTTATCGACGACGGAAAAAGTCCCCGTGATAGACTACTTTCAATAGTTGTAAACCTCTCCGTGAATGAAGGCAAAACAGAGATCTCTCTCGTATACCTATCCGACACCACAGAAATGAATGATGACAGTACCCCCATCGGACACTGAGTATTGGAGGAGGCGCAGAATGTTAGGTTCCCTCCTCTACAGCTTTACCGGCATTGGAACTCGCATAAAACAATTGCAACAACTTGGCAGCTCCAAAAGCCCTCTTGAACAAGCGTAATGCATGCCACCGCAATCATCTGTGATCGGTGTAACAGAGAACCGCTGTCTGTGAGGGTAGCACAACAGCGATGGTCTATGATCGGACATCATCTTGGAATGTCAGAAAATACATCTGCTCGCAAAGCACTACAATTTGCAGTGATAGGTTTCAACACGTATCAGGCACGCAGAAGACGACGTCACAACATCAACTTAATAAGTGTTTTGCGATCCGAACTCAAAGACCGTAACTTATAAGACCACTAAAGACGAGAAAGAATCTATAGGAGCTCAAAACTCTCAGTATGGACAGAACACAGTGGCGAATGTTGAAGAAAAAACTGATTGCAACTGAAAGAAGTTTTCACTTCTTCAGCTGCAGAAGACAGCCACTCATCATCATGACAATATTCTTTCAATCTTACTCTACCAGGATGCTATCATATTACGCCATTTTAACTGCAACTGAAACGTCCATTTGGTATCAAGAATAAAGGGTGGACACATCTTGTAAATGTCAAGTAGTAATAATCCTCATCTTAGCAAATTATATTTTTAAAATGCATTGTAAATAATGTATTTATTCTACATACCCGTGTGATAACATCAAACCTACCATATAGCAGACACTCCAATTTGGCCCAGAACACATGGAGGGGTTTAAGACGGGTGATTATAAAACCTGGTCCTATACCACTTGTCTTAAAGACATGCACTCCTGCGGGAGCCACATGTCAATTACTATTGTGAATGATTTGTATTAAACGAGCACTTTTGAGGGGTTCGTTATAAAGAGGTCCATCTATAGCGCCTACTTGAACATCATGGGATCAATAAAGTGAAAAGAGCAGAAAACCAACAACTAAATGCATTTTCTTACATATCCCTGCAGATTGTGATAATAGTGTGTTTAGAATAACACCGTTAGCCGTTAGAACCATGAATTACCAGAAGCCCAATTTCAAGGCAACTCTACACGTAAGCTGTTAAATATTTTGAAAATAAGTTGACAGGAACCTGTTGCTACCATAAGTCAAAATATTCAACAGGATATTTATAAAATCTTACGTGAATTTTCGAATTCGGTTTCAAAGGGTCAAACATCGGCTTAGTAGGAAGGTATTTATATCCTGGATGAATCCAATCTGTCACTCAATCATATAACGTCATAATCCATTATTTCACATGTAGGCTCACATCACAATAATAATTGATAGACATATTCCGCCAAGAAGTTGGAAAAGTTCGTCAAATGTATGTATTGTATGTCTGTGATGGATTTACAAAAATTTAATTAACATGGGCTGTATTCTTGTTAGCTTGATATTGGGTTTCTGGGAATTCAGGGTTCGATCAATCCCACCACAGCAAAGCATGAGTGGGCGTTAGCTAGAAATGGGAGGGACCTATATAGCTAGAAATGGATCACTATATTAACCACAAGCCATTTCTCACACAGGTGCACAGTTACTGTACAAAACAGATACGTCAAGCAGCATAGAGTCAGCGCAAGAACTAGTTAACTGCGCTATCAGTTCTGGGACAGCACTGGCCCGATTCTGTGACATGCTAAAATACCAGGGAGTGGAACCAACCTTGGCGGATCAGCTATGCGACATTAATATCGAATGCCGCAAGTTCTTGCCTCGTTCCAAGCATTCAACAACATTAAATGCTCCGTCGTCAGGTAACATCAATGACATGGCAAGAATTTGTTATTTTACAGGAATTATCAGAAACAGAACTATATTCTTAACAGAACTATATTCTTATCATAGTCAAACTTTTTCTCCATCATGTTATCGACGGTTGTAGTTTTCAGAGCAGGGGTTACACAATCATCTTTTAGTTAGTTGTGCATTTCAGTGCTGTAGAGTGAAATTTTCCCAGGTGGGGTGAATTGGTTGTAAGTTTCCGACTTTAGGGGAGATTTCGGGATGGATAGGTCGGCGTTCTCCCCATTAAAATACTTTTTGAAATAAAAGACAGTTTTAGAAAACATATACGGCGTTAGAGAGAGAGAGAGAGAGAGAGAGAGAGAGAGAGAGAGGGAGAGGGAGAGGGGGAGGGAGAGGGGGAGGGGGGGTGGAGAGACCAGAGCTAAAAGTTAAGATGTTTGGCCTTACCCTCCACACAGTCTCTGAATAATTAGTGTATCTAAATAGACCCCAATATACCACCACGCAAGTATTATAATCGGGTCTGTCTGTCTGTCTGTCCGTCCGTCCGTCCATCCGCCCACTCACCCACCCGCCTGCCCACCCGCTCGCCCGCCACACCCACCGGCCACCCGCCCAACCAGCCATCAGCCCGCCCGCCCATCCACCCACCCGCCCACGCGCCGCCTGCTCGGCAGCCAGCCTGCCAGCCCGTCTGGCTATTCGTCGCTTGACCAGTCGAGTCACAAAGTCAGAAATTCAACAGAAGAGAAAGTAACAGGAAGTTAATAATGTTCTACAACTTGTCTCAAATTTCATATAATTTCTACTAGGTGGGGCAGTCGCCCTTCAGACCACACCAATGCCACGCCACTGGTGCCTGTCGGTCCAGTAGGCCTACCTACTGCCTGTTATTCTTCTGCGAGTCATTGGAAACCTAATCTACAGGGCACTGGGGTGGGGTGGGGCGGTGGTAATAACAGTTTTGCTCCTCATAGCTGGATTGCCTACCAAAGTTATTGATTTTTATCTATCCACGTTTTCAATCAGCCTGATTGCCTGCCAAATCCAGTTTACCCTTTAGGCTTTAGCCGAGTTATCCCGAAGCAGTTTGGCATTATTAATATGGGACAGACTATTCAGTACCCCAGCTTTGTGATTGCCCTTCAGCGCATCTGTTGAGCGGGACACAGGCACTAACTGCCCCAACAGTATATTAATATACTGATGTGGACGTGTAGGCCCCTATATAGGCTAAGAGATAACGTAAAATCTATTGCTATAATTCACCTTTCCTGAGTATCCACTCATCATATGACGTCATATTCAACTAGGTGATGTGCAGAATGACATCATAACGAATGACGTCATGAATGACGTAGATAAGTACGTAATATTCTGTTTAATATTTTGAAACTAATTTGACTGGGCGCTGTTGCTGCCATAGGCAGCAACAGCGCCCAGTCAAATTAGCTACAAAATATTAAACAGCTTTCCTGTATAGTTTTCAGGAGATTTATAGCTAGGGCATTCGGGGATCGATCAATCCCAACACGGCGAAGTGTGGGTGGAGCTTAGCTAAGGATGGGCGGGGCATCGCTAACAATGGGACGGTCCATTGTCGTGATAAACATACATGTAAATCTCATCGTTATATACAAATTGAATATATAAATAGGCAGCTAAAATGAAAAAAGTCCGATATTTTATAAAGTTAAAAACAAATTCCTCTATATTTAACGATCTTATGATGTTATCTTTAGGTTACGTTAGTTCGATAGATGCCATGGGATGTGCTGATGTCAGCTGGCGCTTGGGTGCTGGACGCAGTAAAGCAGGTGACCATATTGATCATTCAGTCGGTCTTGAACTGCTTAAGCATGTAGGAGATTTTGTCAATCCAGGTATGTGTAGCAGAGTTTAGTGCGTACAGTCTCAGCCACGGGAGAATGGATAAATCAGGTCGATCAATTATATGACGTCATACTCAATTACGGCACTTGTAGATTGACACCACAATCACTATTGAGAAATACGCCATCACAAACAGGCCTAGTCCGTCAAGTGTACGAATTGTGCGTCTATGATCGATTTAGTATTTAATTAAACATTGTGTTGAAAATTTTGAAACTAATAAGTAATTTGATTGGACACTGTTGCAGTAACAGCACCGAGTCAAATTAATTTCATAATATTAAACAGTTTATCTGTACAGTTATCTTCAAAATGGCATTATGATAATTCATGTTTCGAAGTATATAAATCGATCCCACCATGCGGGAGGGGGGGGGGGGAGTGCGGGGGAGTGCGTTTAGCTCAAAATGGGCGTGGCATAGCTAAAAATGTATCACTATGTATCACTATTATGATAATAATAGTTGGTATATAATAACGAGAAAATATAAAAACTTGAATTATCCTCATGCACAATGGACCTTTCCAGGTTTATCCATCATATGACGTCATAATCAGGATGGTATGAATGACTCGATATAGTCCGTCTTTAACGCTTAATAGCCCAACACGTTGTACAAATTGTATGTCTTTAACATTTAATAAATATTTTGTTGACTAGTTTGAAACTAAGTTGACTGGACGCTGTTGCTGCCAAATTAGTTTCAAAATATTTAACAGCTTACATGTATAGTTTTCTGGAAATTGATAGTCAGGGAGTTTAGAGATCGATCGATCCCAAAACGGATGCGGTGTGGGTGGAGCTTAGATAGAGATGGGCGGGGCATAGCTAAAACTGGAAAGGCACATTCATGGTTGACACGAGACAGACCTTTGCTGGTTGCTATTGGTGCTGTTGTTGCCATTGTTGTGGGCGCTACCGTTGCTTGTCGTTGCTGAAATAAGTTAACTGCTGATTCTCCCGTTGCTTGGCGTCGCTGTTGTTGGTGCTGTTGATGTTGCCGCTGACCATCTTTCTGTTGTCGCTAAGACACATGTTTCCATCTACTGTTGCTGTGATTACTGCTACTACTGTAGGTATTATGACCCCGACTCGTTAACGTGAAGATGGTAGTGTGTGCGTCCGTGCGTGTATGTGTGTGTGCAGTACCTGACTTTTTGGAGATTTTCAAGCATCTTCTTCAACTCTTGTTGTAAAAGAACAAGTTGTCCCTCATCCCAGGTCCGTACTCCAGGGTTAGTCGTAAGTAACATGGGAAAATGTGAATATATGTTTTGCGTCAAATCTCCTGACGATCCCTAAATACTTGTGCCGTGTGACAGTATTACATCTGTGTTTCTAATGCTGTTGCTATTGCTGCAGCTGTTGTATGCCGCTAGCAGTTCATTAGAAATATCTTATGCATAGAAAATGCACTTGCAATGTTCTGCTTCAACAATTCACGTGTTATTCTTTGAACATTTTAATTTGTTGGTAATACTTATCTTGCCAGTGATATTTCCACATTGTGACCAGTTTCGCCTTCGTCGGATCTGCTAGGAAATGGTAACTAAATATGCGCGGCATATATGCTAACGATCACCTAAATACTATGTGTTTCAGATGACGCCTGGATTCGCGTTCATCACAAAACTGAGAACTTGCCCTCTGACCTCCGGTCATTACTCATCAGTAGTCTAAAACTGACATCCAGTGAAGTTACGAAGCCTGCTAACAGGGTGAAAGAGGTTGTTGCAAAATAGAATAACTGAATATAAATATAGGTTTGATTGATTGATTTATTCCACAATAAGCCATAGGCCCATGAGTGTACATTTAAACATTATATATATATATATATATACATATATATATATATATATATATATATATATATATATATATATATATATATATATATATATATATATATATATATATGGTCGAGTTGCTTAAATTCGTGAGTACTGAAATTCGTGAATTTGTTTTTATCGCTCTCGTTCTATGATGTAACGTTGCATGGAACACATCTACCAGTAGCCACGTCTTGATTGACAGTTCTGAAGCTTTTGACAAAGTTTTGAGCAAAATACGGTCAAAACAAGAAACTTTTCATACAATTACTGATGGTAGTGATAAAAATTGCAAGCTTCCTTAATGCACTTTCTTGGATTACTTACTTGCGCTTATTTAGCACCTAAAATGAGCAATTTTCACAATCCAAAGTTACCACCCGCTTTGGTTACATTTTTTCGCCGCGTCGGATTAGCCTGATTGACGGGAGCACGTCTAAATTGTATTGGAGAGTCTCTAGAGGAAGGGGTGGGTGCTTATTAATCATTTACCAAAATGTCAAAATTAACATAAAGTGCACACATGTTTTTTTAACGATAGAAATTGTTTTTTATTCTTTCCTTTCTGCCTGCTGAACATGTTTTAAAGACCCTAGCATTAGCTCATTTCTCCAGCTCATTAATATTTGTGAATTTCATGTGACGTCACTACCTAGCGAAAGCGGCATCCATTTGGGGTTTTTTCTTCTCTTCAAATGTATCAACTGTTTTTATAGTTTATACATTCATTTGTAGGACTAATTTATCGGTTAAAACTGGCAAAATTAGCAGTTGAAACATTCAACAAACTAATACAGTGATATTTAAGGATTTACAAGCATGTACCAGACAGCTGAAGATGCATAATCACCAATTCACGAAATTCGGTACCGCTATTTCACACATAACCTGGCGAGGTGGGTCAGTTCAAATGCTTGGGATTTTTTTAAAAATTAAAATTTTGTACTGAAATTTTTTGGTTTGTATTCGGAAGTGTTATTTCACATTGTGTTAAATTCTTGCGCAGATCTGTTTAAGAGTTTTCTTTCACGAATGTATTAATTGCTTAGATTCACGAACTTCGGTACCCATAGTACCTATATATATATATATATATATATATATATATATATATATATATATATATATATATATATATATATATATATATATATATTGACAATTAAATTAGTAAGCTATACAAGTATCTAAATGCCTAATCTTATATCTAATACGTATTACTTATGGGGTGAATAATACCATACACTACGACTCGTAGATCTAAACATGCTAAAGATTTCTAGGCATGTCTACCATATATGGAAACTATGACCGTGTTCGGATTGGACATGTTATTTCATGTCCTTGAAGGAGCTATTTCTTCTTAACCCTGATTATCAATTTCCAGAAAGCTATACAGATGAGCTGTTGGCTATCTTGAGGCTAAGTCGACTGGGCGCCAGTGCTGCCTAAGGCAGCAACAGTGCCCAGTCAAACCAGCCTCAAAACATCCAACAGCATGTCTATTAAATAGCAAAGAATTACAAAGACATACAATTTATACAACGCGTCAGACTCTTTGAGATTTGATGACTGTCTATATGGAACCCTTTGTGACGTAATGATTGTGACGTCATCATACACGCGCGAAACTGATTATAACGTCATACTAGGTCAGATGATGAATGGATACTTTGGAAAGGTGAATTTGTACGTGTCAGACTATTAATCGTTTAAGACTGACTATATCGAGGCATTCATGGCGTCATGATTGTGACGTCATCTTACAGATCACGTAGTTGATTATGATGTCATATGATCAAGGGATATACTTGGAAGGGTCCATTTTATCATATATATATGTATAGATCTTTAAGGTGCATATCCACAGCTGAATGCCCGAAAATAAAACTGCTAAAATGGCATGCTCCTAGAGGCCTAAACTGTGCACCCAGATGCAATGACACGAAATAAATCCCAGCACGTGATGATTTGACCACACATATTAATTAATATAATTTCTTTAAGCTGCCAAATTGAATTAGAGGCACGAGTCTCCCATTCAAATTCACAACTAACCTTACGAAATTTATTTATATGGAATCAAATCATCATGCGCCATGACTCACCCCGCCCCACTACATCGAGGCACACAATCCAAGCCCCCAAATGCACATAATCTCAACAATTCCATTCTCAAGCATTCTGGCGCGAGCGTGCACCTTTAATTACTGTAAATTGTATTGATTGTCTCGTGTAATTTATGATGATTTGCCTAAACCGGGAAAAATGCAAAAAAATATCATATCATATCATATCATATCTAGGATAAAACAAATGGCCTAAAGCTCACCCGGGACATAGGACCGTCAGATTCAGCATAGCAAGATATTTACCGAACAACGTTGATTGTGAACCATATATATGACACATGTTAACTGCCAATAAGTAGATTACTTCAGATGTACATAAATAAAGATTTATTTATTTATTTATTTATTTATTTATTTATTTATTTATTTATTTATTCGTTCATCCACCCATCCATCCATCCATCCATCTATCCAGCCATCCACCCAGCCAGCCAGCCAGCCAGCCAGTCAGTCAGCCAGCCACCCACCCACCCACCCACCCACCCCACTCACTCACCTGCTCTATATAAATACCTTTAAGTATAACAACGTATGGCATTGTAAAATGAGCTGGCTGTAAATTAACGCATTCATTAATTCAATAGTATAACTTGACGCTGAGCGTCTTCTGCTGGGAACAATATGAGATGCTTAGCGACCTTCGGAAAACAAAGGAAATGGAAAGTGACGCTAGCTGGTAGAACAATAAGAGAAATAGCGAGACAGGCGGGTAGAAAATATATGGACAGCAACTCCAGTTATTAGAACAATAGGAGACGGGCAGCGATGCTAGATGTTAGAACAATATGATATGGACAACGACGCCAGGTGGGAGAAGAATAGGATATGGACAGCGACCCTAGCTGTGAGAACTATAGATGGACAGCAATCTTTAGCGGTTCGAACAATAAGAGATGGACAGCGACGCTAGCTGGGAGAACAATAGGATATGGACAGCGACGTTAACTGGAAGAAAAATAGGACGTGGACAGCAACGCTGGGAGAACAATAGGAGATGACACCGACACCAGAGGATAGAAGGATAGAAGATGAACAGCGACGCTATCTGTTAGAACAATATGAGATGGACAGCGATGCTAGCTAGTAGAACAATATAAGATGAACAGCAATGCTAGCAGGTAGAATAATATAAGAAGGACAGCGACGCTCTTGGGTTTAACAATGGGAGAAGGACAGTGAAGCTAGCTGGTAGAACAATAAGAGATGGATAGTGACACCAGGTGGTAAAACAATAAACTACGCATAGTGACACATACAGGGAGTAGACGAACGGGAGGTGAACAGCGACGCTATAGCTGGCAGAACAATAGGAGATGGACAGCGACTCTAGCTGGAAGAACAATAGAGGATGTCCAGTGAGCAGTTAGGGTAGAACAATTGCAAACTAACAGCAAGGACCAAGGGGCAATACGTACACAATTGCTCACCAGCATGGGCTTGTTTGTATGTTTTCGCTTTGAAAATTGAGATTCTGACCAGAGTTTTTATTGAGCTTTGCGAGTATATGCAGATTACGTTTAACTATATGTGTATATATCTGCCATTAATGATGTCTCTCCGACGCTATTAAACCCTGAACTGAGAGGGTAAATATAATAAGTTTCAAAATATTAACAGTGTACCTGTAAGTTTTGTCTTGACATTGAGATTCTGGCATGATCTTAAGTAGTTTTGTGGGTGTATCTAGATTTTTCTCTACGCATACATATGTATGTGCCCGAAACTTGATGTTTCCTGAGAATGCATAGGTAGGAAAATTTATGCACACTCGCGAACCTCAGTAAAGTTATAATCTCAATTTCAAGGTCAAACATACAGGTAAGCTGTTAATATTTTGAAACTAATTCGATTTACCCGCTCTGTTCAGGGATCAATCTCTTATCAAGTAAGCATCGTAGAGACATCTAGATTCATACTAGATATATGTACTTGTAGATAGAAAAGAATCTATGCGTATCCACTGAGTAGAAATCTTGCTAGAAGCTCAATTTTCAAGACAAAACATACAGACAAGCCGATGTTCGAGAAGAATCGTGTATCTATACCAACTGGTTGCTCACCGGCCATCGTTCGTTGCGCCACCCCTCTGGCTCGTCGTTGATGTCCCAAACTAATGATTGGAACTCAATAGCATGATCCACTCCAAATTGTGGTCATTAGCCTAAGTTTAGCTTCAATGTATTCCACAAATCTCTTGATCTTTGTACTATAGTCTTTCCTATGAGGATCTCAGCAGAGTTATTTACAACAAGCTCACCAACATCCACATATACAGTCCCATTATCATGTGACAATCCTTTCAACAGCATAGCAAATTAGCATTTTCACTCGCGATGCTGATTTGCCTTAAATACCTTAAAGCGATGCTAATCTCATCTCAAATGTTATACTGCACCGATATATTATGGTTTATAGATTCCAGATCATTCATATCCTGTCACATTCCCGTTCCTGTATCACAAGTATTTGCGTTGTAATATCGCGCAAATGTTGAACAGTGATCGCCACCATTTTTTCTCCTCAAGCGATAGTGTGTGACGTCATGTAAGTGCCAAGGCATTACATTCTTTATTATGTAATATTCATCTCGTTGAATATTTTGAAAGTAATTTGACTGTAAATTGTTGCTGCCTATGGCAGCAACAACCGCCAGTCAAATTAGTTTCAAAATATTCACCCGCTTACCTGTATGATTGCTTTTATACCACACTGCCAAACTATAGCTAGCTCCTCTACGACTGAGCTATATCCCTAAGCAGGCAAGCTAGGATTTTTCTGATTGGTTGAAAAGTAAATCATGACAGCCATCATAGGCTGTAGAAATGTAGCAACATTTAGCTACTAAAGCCTGAATATTTCTCTTAAGCGACATTATGAAAAGCTTAACATTGCCCGCGTAGTTTATGAGTGGCATATTAGTCACCTGAATAGCTATCGAGAGTTCAGATTAGTTATCCTTTAAATAAGCGTAAACGCGTTCATATCCCCAAATTAGAGCCTATCTATCTCTATCGTATTATAGCTGAAATAAATATATAATAGACACGTGGTCTGTCATTAAATGATGTTAAACAAAACACAGATTAGATATATTTTCAATTTTCAAAATCTCATTTTTAAGGTAATTATACAGGAAGGCCCCTATGCTGTTGAATAGTTTGAAACTAATTTGGCGTTGTGCTGTTGTTACCTAATAGCAGCAACGGTGTCGGGTCAAATAAGTTTCAAAATATTCAACAGTGTTTATTAAATATTAAAGCCATCAAAGACATACAATTAGTAAACTTGACGGACTTTTAAATGTTTATGACTGAGCTAGATACGTCATTCGGTATGCAAATAGTACGCCGCCGACGACGACAACGATGGAGTGGAATTCAGTGTTCTAGAACGTTATTTTGCCACTTCTTTATTTTATTTGATCCTAAAATTATTTAGGTTCCTTTTCGTATTTAGTGGTCTTAGTTTACGTCTTTGTGATCTGATCACAAAATACTTAACTCGCTGTCATTGCGACCCCTGTGTGTCTTATGAGGTTATGCTTGCTGACACCCGGTGCTAAAAACTACATTGCTTTCCGTGACGCACGGCTATCGCGGATAACGGAACCATGTTGTTGCGGAGTTTGAAATTAGGCTGTGTGGCCAGCGGTTTGTTCGTGATGATTTCCGATGATAGCTCACAAGTTTTTGCAATGGCAAGCATCGAGTTGCCCAACATGACATCTGGAGTTGCCCAACTGTTACAGTCGTATATACACATACTGGGGGTGGGGTGGGTGGGGTGTGTGTGTGTTGGGGGGTTGTATACAGTAAACAAATCATAAAGGGACATTACATAGAATTTGCTTTCCAATAATCTATGATATCACCTTATGTGGCGATTCAATTTTCATTTTGACCCTCCAGCTCCTCGCGAATATAGAGGCCTTGTTATGAAATAATATATAGTCACCAAGGCAAGGGACGTTACGCTGAACGGACTAGCGCATAACGCAGACAGGGGAGTTAACCTGTGACATGGTGTATTCGAAACATTGATTAGTCAATCCAAAGATATTTTTAATTATTTACCAGAATGCTGATATACAAATCAAACCAACTAGGCCGTGGGCCGAGTACCAAATATGTAGCTAGAAATCCAATGTCGTTGCAACTTTTGCGGGGCAACTTGAAAACCATTGTTTCCAAACAATAAATATATGTAGATTCCAAAAATAAAAAGTTCCCACTAATTGGTTTGCACATTAATTTTACAGAGACCATTCTTTACCACCTACTATCTCGTCATAAATGACGCAATAAAGTCACATTCTAAATATATGGTTAAGAGATTTATGTTATATTTCCAACAAATAATCAGTTAAAAAGCATATACCTTCTAGGTTGGTAAGTTTTTTAATAACACAAGGCACGGTAGACACATTTTCCTATTAGGGGCGGGTTGGGGGGGGGGGCCTGAACTGTGTTGTGTCAAGGGGAGGTTCGCCCTCCTTTTGCAAGGGGTGTCCAGGAAAATTATAAAATTATAAACTGTCAAATATGCTTTCAAGTCTAAAGACCATTTTTATTAAACGAGGCACCTTCATTAATAAACCACTTTCCTCAATTCCCAAATTCAATTAAACAATACATTTGACCTCTACTAAATGACCACCTGTCTTAACAGCCCGCCCTTTGATTCTCGGATTCTCCCTTGGCTATTTTATAATTGCAAGATTTATTTAACCCGAAACCTGAATTCTCAGAACCTAAATTTCAGGTTAATTATACAGGGAAGTGGTTTAATATTTTGAAACTAATTTGTCTTGGCGCTGTTGCTGCCTATGACATCAGCACCACCCCACCCCAGTTCTACCGTGCCTGGCCTGAAAATAGAGATATGCGACCTACTGTTAACAATCTAAGTCCTCATCCGAGTCACTATCGCCATCTCCACCTAGTTCGGGCGTTGTACATGTAGAATGTTGACAGTCATCACAGCTACAAAGGTCGGTACAGATTAATGCTGCTTTTCGGCATGAACAGACCTGGGTCTGACAGCCACGTTTTCGACACTTACAATGCACATGTTTCAAAACATTTATGGGTGCAGGTGCTAGTGACATCCACTCAAACGTAAGCGCACCTTCGTCATCTAGGATCCATCCATAACCAACAGGAGATGGTGCAGATATAATGTTCTGAAGTGCCCTGCGATATATAGCAGCCTGGTACGTAGCACGCATTGCATGAAATTGTAAACAGTCTTTATTTGGTGGAAGAGCCGCGTCAGTGGAACATTTAAGTCTGAATACATTGTATCGAGCGTGATTTATATCACTACAGTTCTTCTGTCCATACAGAAGCGAAACAAATGGTTCCAACCTTGATAAAATCTCATCTGATAAAATCCAATCAGTCCCAAGCTTTTGGAAATCGTCACAGGCTTCAGGAGAATCAAGCATAAGTTTCAAGGCTTTCACCTTCCCTTTCCCTCTGAATGCACTAACAGTATCACATCCTGTAAACACATGAACTCCGAGAATAGCCTCGCATTTCTTATACCCATAACTCTGAGATATGGTGGTGACATTCACGATCCTTGTACTTGTACCACTTCCGGTCAAGAAGTAAAGAGTGCTAGGAATATTGTGAGCAAATGCAACTGATAAGATCAGGACATCAGTATCTGGGCTCCTAATCACAATATGCTGATGTGTTGCCGAAGCATGCTTTGCGTGCAACAGAAGCCTGGTGTCAGCTTCCTCGTGGTCACAGTGGAGTTCTGGTACTTCAATAACCCTTCCAACATTGGTAGTAGACAGCGAATGGCAGTGTTCACCATGGCAGATTAAGATTTCGATGTCCGAAAGAAGTTCTATGTCACAGTTTTTCCAAGTCATGAAAAGAAACTCAATTAATGATTCCTTATTCTCTCCATTAGAAAGGAATTTCTTGAATTGTTTTGGTGTTTTTTGGTCGGGGTTGTTAATGTGGATAACTTGAACACCAGTAATTGCACGACGAGCACGTTCACAGTTTTTAATACTAATTGTAGGATATCGGTCAACTACAAAATCAATTCGCTTGCAACAATATTGTCTACCAAGAGATAAGAGCGATTTAAGTAATTGTTCAGCTAGTTTTCCAAATGTCTTTGGTACTTGATTAATTGTCTGGAGAAAGGCCATTGCATCAATGACTAAAACACAATTGTGCGGCACTGCATCTAGATGAGCTTAGGCACACTGCTCTCTAATTCATGCATTAATTTGGCTTTGTTTGTTTTCACATTTAGCCCATCATATGTACTGAGTGAAGCTGGAACTGGAGTGAGAGAATGTGACAATAGCTCGCGAAGATCAATGTCTCGTGATTTACCTACTAGCAAAAGTCGACTGAATAGCTCACTACTGGCTTTCAATGTTACAGTTTCAGATTGTACCTTAGAGATAGATCGTTTCCCTGTAGTTGTACTGAAGGTTTGAAGCTTCTGGCTTTTAATAGGTGTAAATAAGTCGATAGTTGAATCACTCTGAAGTCTTTCAGCACAAAAATTGTTTGCGGCAGTCTTCCCGGTATCAAAAGCATTAAGGAGATTGGCCTTAGTGCCATTTGTTGCAACAACTCCAGAAGAAATGTTGATCAAATCCTCTCCCTCATATGTAAAGGGATCAACCATCGACTCAATAGTATCTGTGATGGCTTGAATGCTAGATTCGTCTCTGCTCATGCCAGATTTGTCCAGATCCTTTCTCAGTCTAGAGTTGTCGTCTCTCCCCGCCATTATCTTACATGCCTTTGATATTGCAGGTCTTTCATGGTGGGACAGAATCCACCGATTCACAGCACCTTTATTCATGGTTATCCCGGTCATTCCTCCTTTAGTTTTTGAGTCACGGTTGAAGGTTTACTCAATTAACTGATCGCAAGCAATCTGACTAAATCCGTACCTGCCTTGTCGTTGTACAGCACAGTCTCCGTCCAAGAAAGCAGAATGTATTTCTCCATGGTCACTTTCAAGCTTTTCCATCTCAGCGATATAAGCAGGAAGATACCTTGCATAATTTATACGGTCATATGCAAAATACCATGGAAGCATTGAATTGAGTGCAGCCAAATGAAGATTCCATAATCCCTCCCTTGTGGCACGCAAAGACTGAAGGAGAACTCCAACCATGTCCAAGTACGAACTCCAGAAATCAAATGTAGGATTAACTTCTCGTTCCTTTTGGATGAAAGCCTCATACCTTTCAAACAAAGCTGACACGTGTATCTCTTTAAGTAGCTCAGAAAATGTGGAGCGTGGCCCCTCACGATTCAATTGTTTTGTGACATTTATGGCTTCAGCCGCCTCTTCGGTACTAAGAACTTTAATGAATGCTTGCCACATCAGTCTCTGTAATGCCTCAAACATCAGCTTATGGTCACGCATAGCTCTGTTGTAATGGTGACCTGACATAACACCATTCACAGATCCAGATGACACTATCTCTGACTCTATCATAATATCCTGAAATCCAGAGTCCTGAAAACGCTTCCCTATAATGGCAAGAAATGACATGGAAGTATGAAAATCGCCTAACCGCACTACCAATCGCTGTTGAAAAACTGGATTCTGCCACCTAATTTGCTGTGCTTTAGCATAAATTGCCTGATCAAATACGACAACAATAGTTTTCAGTTCCAGACTATCTGCAATAGCTACACTGCCTAATAGAATGATGTAAACCGTTGACATATTGGTGGGGCTGGCATCAGTTACATGTAGATATGCTATCTTGGATAAAGGTGGAATGTCTGTAGATTTCAACAAAGTGTTAAATCCTGTCCAACTTGGAAGAACCTGTTCACTGACCTCGGGCAACTTTGACAAACAAAATGCAATGTCTAGTGTAAGGTAAGACCGTGGAACCGAAGCCCTGTCTGTCGTGCGCATATCCATCTTCAATGGCCCATGTCGCTTGGTACTATGAAATGGTTGAATGTCAATTAATGGAGGGTCAACAGAACGTTTTCTAGTTTTATCAATGTTAATAGAATCACAAGCATTCGTTGGAATATCCATACGAACACGCTGAACTAAAATGCCATTTGTATTATGTGTCGATCCTTCTCCAGACCGAGTTTCTTCAGTGAAGTCGTTGTTGTCCAAAATTAAAGTTGCTGGTAAATTCTTTGTGAATCCATTAGGAACAATTTCATCTCTGTTAATTTGAACAGTGGCTATGGCGGTATCATGTTCTAGGACCTTGGAATGAGATACACAATGTCCCAAGCCATTCAATAAGCTGATGAGACTGGCAGACCCTGTCCAATGTCGAATTGTCATCGCTAAAGCATAATGTTTCGGAGTTGGTGTTCTTCCTTTTGATGCCAAATATAGAACATCTTGTGATATTGACAGCAATTTGCATTTAACATCTTCCGAAGTATTCACAAAACGATCTAGGCAAATATCGTCTGATGCTCCGATCATCCAAGCTAACACATTATATAACGATACAGGAATAATTTGTTCTGCTCCTTCCAGGGAAAGATCATCAGCTGTAGGAGGCCAAATCTTACATCCCGTCGATTCAGACAATAACCTCCTAATGTATAATGCTGAGAAATAGAGATTGCGCATTGTCTCCTGATCAGAAAATCGGCTGTTGCTGACTTCTTCAATATCATCTTCATTGCAGCTTGCTTGTGAATCACTCTCTGATTGCCAATAATCTGCTAATAATGTTTCATTTCCCTTTGCATGTACAACTTCACTTATGTTTCGATTGGATGGTTTCACAAACTGAAGTGTGGGGTAGGCTATTGCAAGTTTTTGTTTAAGGTATGAAGCTCTAACATTAGCACCTACATCAAGATTGTAAGTTTCCCTAACTGTATCAATAAACATTGCCCGCAATTTCACCATACGTATCACGTTACCCTGTTTTAATATTTTCTCTTCAATGACAGACTTACAAAACTTTTGGAACGCTTCACCATACAATGCCTCGCCGCGATCTTTATCATGACGTTTCTCTGTTAGGAAACCAGTATAGTCCTTGTACCATGATCAATGGTAACGTACTTCAATTGCTACCATATCCTGTCCTTGTATCTGAAGAAGCATAAGTTTGTCATTCAAAATCTCCGCTGCCTTTAACAGTAGACCACCTGAAATGTAAATACATTATCGGTGATAATGTATCATTATTGCCACTTTGAAACCGAAAGGACAAACACGAATAATCATTTATAACTAAGAAATATTATGTTGAATATTTTGAAACTAATTTGACTGGAAACTGTTGTTGCATATGGCAGCGACAGGTTTGTGTCGAATTTGTCACAAAATATTCAACAGCGTATATGTACTTGTATGGTTGTCTTGAAATTGATATAGATACCCCCCACCCACCCCCGTCCCACCCCACCATCCCTGTAAGGGTAACAGGGTATTATGATCGGGCATGTGTGTCTGTCCGAACGTGTATCTAAAAGAATCATCCGATTTGGCTCAGATTCTAACACAAGAAACGCCGCCGTTGTCGTAGTATAGGATTTCCAGACGCTAGTCCTGATCCAGATTTAAAAACCTGCATCCGGGTCTGATCAGTTTTCGGATCTGGTGGCGGTGGGGGAGTGGCGGACTGTACCCAAGGGTAGGTGTCCGGCATCTAACTTTAACGACCTGCACGTGCCCTGCAAGACAATGTTTATGCCGATTAGGGCTAGACATAAATTACTGTTTCACACTGTTTTGTTTTAATTACAAATTCTTTATGATTAAAAAACTATCCTGTTTAATATTTTGATACTAATTTGACTGGAAGCCGCTGGTCTCGTGCAGATACAGCTTCCAATCTAATTAGTTTTGAAATATTTTACCTGGTATGTGCATGCTTGCTATGAAATTGAGATACCGAGTAGGATTTCCCGGATGAATAGGTGAATATGGACTATTCCACTCTATACATCTTATATGACAAATTCTTATGACTTTTAGCCGCGACCAGCAGCAAGTATAAGTCAGTCAGTCGGTCGGTCAAATTTTTTGACATTTCTAACAAAGCCTATATCTCAGCATGGCACTGGATAATGACATCACAGGCAAAACTTGGACACATGGTTACCTATATCTGCATCTGCTTGACGGGTTCTCTCAATTGTATGTAAACGATGTTGAATATGAATACGAATTCGCATTCATGTGCCCTTTATACAAAATTGTATTACTATAAAAAAAACAAGTGTTTACATACAGATGTAGTTTTTACAAGATGAAAATCTGACGGTTATAAAGAAAGTAGCAGAATTTGTAAACCAGGTCTTCACTCTACGCAAGGAGAAGACGAATTGAGAATTCTCTTCAGTCAAATTAGTTTCAAATTATTCTACAGAATATCTAGTAAATTGTAAATTAACCAAACACATTTAATTCGTACAGTGGAAGATATCATAACACTTACCAAAGACACAATTCGTACACTGGAAGATAGCACAGTCAAAATGAGCATTTTCTCCAGAGGGAGGGGGGGGGGGGGGCGGGGCGCTTTCATATACATATGTGGTTTAGTTGGTTAATAACGTCTATGTTGATTCATTTGTGCTCTAAAATATAAAGTATTGAATGTGCGTGTGTGGAATGGGCCTTTAAGAAAGTATATATATCACCATTACACAACTGACCCAAATTAATGTATTTAAATTATTATATGGGTTGCCAGGAAATGTACATATATATATATATATATATATATATATATATATATATATATATATTTCAATTGTTACACTCAAGGGCCAATGGCCTATTGTGGAAATAAATATCATATCATATACCAGGTTGAACCAAGTGAAAAATAATGAGATCACCGGGTGAAAGGTGGGAGGTAAAAAGTGTCTGCCGCAGAGATCGCAGCTATAGGGCTTGCTAAAGAAATATTCTGGTGAATATTTTGAGAATAATTTGACTGGACGCTTCAAATAAACAGTTTCAAAGTACTTAGCAGTTTATTTATGATGTCTACTTCAAAATGCATTCCCTTTAGGAACATATGTTTACTTCAAAGCCACCAAGAATGGGTTACCCTTTATATTTGATGGATGTGGTTGGGTGAGGGCTTGGGGTTACAGGCACGGCGAACGACAGTCTAATTTATATTATGAAAAAGCACTTACCAGACGTATATTCACAGCTTGCTAATCGCTCTTTCAGACGTTTCCTTGAATTCTTATTTACTGTATACTGTTCCTTCTTACAAATTATACACTGTTCTGGTAAAACATGTTGACTTCTTCGTGGAGCTGTTTGGTCACGGGTATGTCGTGTTCGCTTTGAGGGCACACGGTCGCAGGTGTCTGCAGTCCTAACTGTTTTTGCTACCCGTTTTACAGCTCTTTCTATCTTAGTCTTATCTGTAAACCGTGAATAACATGTTCGGTGATATCGAAAACTGGTGTCTAGCGCCGATTCATCCGTTAAATATGCATATTTTGCGGCTGTTTCTTTCTCCATACCATCTAGTTCTTTCCATTTCTTAACACAGTCAATAAATTTCAACCAGCTCACTTCCGAGAACTGTAAAAGTGTTCCTTCCTGGTCATCAAAAATATGTAAACAGCAGTTTGTGGGCGCAGACATCTTGAATAAGGAAGTGACCTGATTGGATGACTCCGTGTCTGCTCTTGTGACAGGCGCGCCACCTGATAGTTAAACTCGTCAAATTGGATTGTCTTTCTTGGCTAATTTATGTTACTTTTAATTAATTATTTCTAATTAATGTGCAAGAAAAAATGTGGGAACATTGGTGATTTAGAAAGAGTACGCCCTAAATATGTTATACTAGCAATATCAAGTTGCCCCGCAACATTTGCAACGAAAAGTCACCGTGCAGATTTTGGCCCACGGCCTAAACCGTTGCCTTTGGTGTATTGGATGTGCATAGTGTTGTGACATTACCACTATATTTTGCCGCCGCCGATGTTCAATAAAGAAATATGAGATTATCATCATGAGCACACCACTTTCCAAGTAGCAATGTTACAAAGGAGTAACGGTAGAGGGATCCGGTCTGTCACTCAAGTATCTGACGTCATAATCAAATACGTTACATGTCAGCTGACATCGCAATGACAATGGTGTAGCTTCGGCACGAAAATTAAACATTCCGTTACAAAGTGTACGAATTGTAGGTGTGTCTGGTTACATTTACATTACATTTGAATAAATATTTTTTTGAATATTTTGCAGCTAGTTTGACCGAGAGTTGTTGCGACCATAGACAGCAACAGCCGCCAGTCAAATTAGTTTTAAAATCTTCAACAGCTTACGTCTATAGTAAGCCTATATAGGTCTATACCTTGAAACGTAGATTTTCACATTTCAAGTTTCAAATCGGTTGCAAAGCGCGTAAAAAGTGGGTGGAGCTTAGCTAGAAACGGGCGGGCCATAGCTAGAAACGAATCACTCCGTTTATAAGTGTTCTTCCTTTCTAAGTAGGCCCCTACGTTTTATGTTTAGAAGCATACACGCTGTGAATAACTACATTGACGCTTTCATAGTCAAGACGCCAAAAACCGGCATCTATCTATGGTCTTGAGGAATGCCCATTTGCAGGCCAAGAGAAAACTATTTATGAAAATTTATCCCTGGAATGACTAGCTCGATAACCGAGCCAATCATTACAGTGGACAATTTTCAAAAATAGTTTTCTCTTTGCCTGAAATGTTTAACCAATAAGCAAATATTTTGATTTCTTGACCAAATTTAGCTATTAAAGTACTAAACGGGCGAGTGGTCATTAAATACTCGTTTTCAATATGAATTAGATTGAGCGGTTACATTTATTAGCGACAATTAACATACGGTAAATGTTTGTGACCGGAGGATGTATATTATTAATCTCTTTATGATTGATGGTTCTACTGACCGACACCTCGTGTATTCTAGCATATGGTTTCAATCGATATTGCATTGACCCTTTGAACCATAGACTACCGATGCCTCCAAATAAACTCAGCAATGCGTATAAGCTACTGGATATGTTGAAACTAATTTTACTGGAATGGGTTGATACATAGGCGAAGCAGTGTCCAGTTGAATTAATTGCCAGGTGATCTACAACACATTTTCATATTCTAAAGAATAAACTAGATTAGGTCAGTCGTGTTTAGAGCGTTGAACTCGCGCATTAGTGGTCACCAAATGTATCGATTAAACACGAATATTTGCATAATACAGGTCAGATGATTGCCATAGGTCACGCCTTAATGAATCTGAAGATGGCGGTTCTTTTCACAACGTGTGTTAATGACCAGGCATCTGTCCTGAAGAACGCCTTATTTAAAAACCTTAAAAGGCCTCTGTTATAGATCATCTATGCAAATGCAAAATTATTTCGATCAATAAAATAAATCACAGTGAAATATTAAAATAGCAAATCTTGGTATAATTAACGTCATGAAGAGTGAACCAGGGGTAACGGCTATAAACCGCAGAAACAACATTTCAACACCAACTTACGAGTACGAAAGCAGATCTTCAGTATGCGAGTTGTGAACCATTGGAACAGCGTTCCAAATGCCACCATGAGAGCGCGAACAATCAATGGCTTCAAAGGAAGAGACATGCATTACTCAATATATATATATACACGTCTAAGTTCCTGATCATGCCCGTCCGCACCCAGTTCAAAGGCAGAAAGGCACAAGAAATCTGATGCCCAAGAAGGCAATGGAAACAGTGAAGACCTGCTAAGTTAAGCAAATTACAGATTTATCTTGTAAATTATACAAAATAAACATGAATATATACCACAAAATACATTCATTGTAGCATGCATGGAGACAAACAAGAAGCACCATTAAGTAAACACGATACAATATAGTAGGATAACTTTCCGCAATGAGGACAAACTACGCGTTATATTTTCCATAGCAGGATGAAAACGCATAGAGTATTTCACATAGCTAAGAAACCGAAGCCTTTTTTAGGAAATTACGCTAACTAGCAAAACGAGCTACCAGCTATAGTAATATAGCGAAGAATAACAACAAGTAGTATGGAGTTCTGCGAAAAGCAATACAAACAAAGGCGCACCATTCCGGAACTCACTCGATAAATATCTTCTTCTTCCTCTTCTGCGTGGCTCTGGTCAAGTTGGTACTTGTCCTCATCAGGTCGTCAGAGTCCCTCTTAACTCTGTGTAGACTGTCATGACTGTGGTTGCTATAAGTGATGTCTGTCTGGGATGTGGAAAACTGTTTGTGTGTAGGTGCTATAATTACAGAGAGGGCGGATTGTTGAACCTATCCGATACAATCTGGCCATTTAGTCCAAAGTGGGCAATTCTTTTCCTGAAAGGTTGTTATTTTGCCTTTTCTGGAAAGCAAGTGCATGCTAACTGTTGCAATCGTTTACTATTCGTATTCCTCTTTCAATTGGCTCTGGTAATTGTGCTTCACGAGGGCTATGACTTACCTGGACCTATAATTTAGGATATTTTTAGTAGAGATGATAAATATGGTTACGTGTTTCAGGGGTATTGCCGTGTCTCAGTAGCTCCAGTCGGAAGCCTTCATTCCCGATAGTGCTAAATTGAATAAGAGAGAATTACTACTGGTTCACACAACTAGCGGCACCTCGCATTTTACTGGTTATTTGATTGAGAGTTATTGTCCGGTCAGACACAATCATCTTTATTTTCAAATTGCCAACCATGTCGCTAATCAGACCATTTGTAACTGTTAATGAGCACGGCCAGTTCTCTGAATGCATACTGCTTATTGTTGCATCCCTAAGCATGATACTAATATGGCTGATTCATTATGTGACTATGCCAATGAGATTGTCTTAGAGACCAATCGAGCATGCCATTTCAAATTATGATTTATACTCGTGCTCAGAATTATATTGCTGATGTTGACATCATGAATGCAGTCACGTTTTCTTTGACTTTATGATGTGTTTTAACAATCTTGTCTCAGGACAAATACTGCACAGCTTCAAAATAGACTGAGCCGCTTCTTACAGACTGGTATCAGATGTGGGATTCAGAAATTGAACAGAAACCCCACGTTCTGTTGGATTGGCGTTCACGGTTCACAGGAAAACTAGAAGTAAGGGCATTGTGCATGTTGCTTCATGACTGCAAATTGGGACTACTTGCATCTGGGGTATCTCGGGCTTTTGTTTATGCTACTTTGTAATGAATGGTTTGTCTGTTTATTTTGCCACAGCTAATGTTGACTTCCTGGAGAATACTGCGGATTGTCAGAACACTCTTCATGATACTGTGCTAGTAATCAATCAGAACGAGGACAACGATAGTCATACAGGTGCCAGATTTATGAAGCGTCCCCGTATTCCATATAAAATTGACACTATTGACGTTAATACAAACGTCATCAAACGGTCCTCAGTTTTAGCCAAACCAATAATATTCGGGAAGTTCAGATTTCACACACATTATATCATCATCCGCTACTATGAGAGATATAACAGGGTGTTGCTTATGACACCATATGCTCACCCAAACAGGAGTCCAGTTACTGGGAATATTAACCATGAAGAGCAATCCACAGTTCTAGAAGACTCTGTGCAACATGCATCACACTCGTCTGCGATCATGGGCAGCTACTAACTCTCTACTGATGGAGTCACAGAAGCAAGACCATAACGCAAAGACACATACTGGAATCGTTTCCCATTTGCTGACCAGAGCTGACTGACAATAGTTCTCTATATACATTCATGTGTCATACTCAAGGAATATCAGCGTTTGTTGTAGGACATCATCACAAAAACTGTGATCACACTTAAAGGAAAGGATCAGGGAACTAACATATGCTCTTGAATGAAAGCTTTCTATAATAATCAACCTATAGCTCCCCCCCCCCACCCACCCACCCCGGTAAAAAAACGAGAAATAAATCAGAATAATTAGAAAAAGCAGCTAAATACCATTTATGTCACTGTCGGGAATCAATTAGTGACGCGGATGGACCTATGCCCTCTGGTGTATGAAGAGCAAATAAGTAATACCCGCTATTGCCGGTTATATAAGCTCAGCTATATTTGCATTAAGCTGATTAGCCATTACTTCTTTCAGGTAGAATTTTGCCTAGTTTTAAAACAATTTGACTGAAAGCCGTTGTTTCCGGAGACCTTTGGATTAGCTCTACATTCAGTCACACGAATTTCTAAATATTCAGTGGGCATCATTTTGCGACCCGCGAAACTAGCAGTGTATTTTGAAATCATTTTAACCGAAACTTGTTACTTCCACCAGAAAAGTGACTTCAAAATATAACATTTTCAAAAGGATCAATAGTGAAATAGAAGTAGCGTGTTAGTCTCGCTACATCGGCGCCTATAGAGAACACTATTCATACCGTTTACAAAACTATATTCATGTGTGTTTTCGTTATATTCAGGTAGGTCTACGCGGTATACCTGCACACATAGTTGACACATGGCGGAGTGCGAAGCACCAGCACAATCACTAATTGGCTCCAAGTTAAGCGCTCCTAGATTTAGTAAATGCTCTTTCTCAAATAATTCCGATTCATTTCCATTTTTACCGATGGCAGTTTATTTAATATTGTATGAAATTGCCAATAAACATCATTTGTTATTTCCCATTTCCCTTCATTTAATTCTGACTTATATGAGAGGACAACGAAGCTGCAATCGTTAACTGAAATTGCAACTGGCTCTTGTGGTGAGTGGGTGAGCTTCGTGCTTGTTCCGCTTCGATTTCATGCTACGGGAAAGTATATTGATATCAGTAATCTCAATTCCATCAGTGTCGAAGGCGGTCTCCATTCTCCCTCGCCAATTTTCCAAAGCTTCGACAGAAAGTAGCTTAGCCCGGGTGTATAATTCCACATAACCAACATCATGGCCTCCTATGAACTACTCATTGAAGCGTTTTTCAGAGCAAGAAACCGAGAAGCCGTGGTCTTAAAGTGTCATGAACTCCACAATCAGTTTCACAAGCGACAAGATGGCATAACAGATATCCTTGAAGAAGTATTTCAATCTCCATTAACCAGTCTTATACTACACTTGACCAAGACACAGGAGAGATGGAACACTTCCTCAGAAGTTACATGACGCATGTTGGGTGTTTACTTCAATTGATTCGGGCAAGCAAACAAGGGGATTGTGAGCTTCATCTTGGTGATCAGTTGAAGTACCATTAGACTACTGATCTCAACAGCTACGCTAGACTTCTGCTAATCTATCTTGCCCAAATACAGATGCTCAAGAACACTTATCAAGAAATCTGGAATGCTCTGAAACGTGATGATTTCATGGTGAGTAAATATCTTGGTGGACCAAACATTGGAACAACTTATTAAAGAATTCAAGGTTGCAGGAGAAATTACTGGAATTACAGGAAATGTAGATGTACTAAATATATTCCTATGGCCTTTGGAAAATATTAATATTCTGTTATCACGCGGTCACACTGCTCCTCCCGTCAAATGGTCTTCTCATCCAAATTGACATGAGTACAGTTGTCAATGCTATTGAAGAGCACAGAATATATCTCCAATAGAGTCTGGAGAGGATGTAGTCATAACATATACATCAAACAGAGCCGAGGGCCAATACCGTGTGTGCATTCTTGATGCAATGGCAGTCTTCCAAGCCATCAGGAAGAGACCATTGAAGGTAAATTTCTCCGATTGTGTGCAAACCTTTGTTTGAATCATCCATGACATGGTTTCAGAATATGACGAAGGAAGAGTTGTTTTTGACAAGTGCATTAACAATTCTCTGAATGCTCAAACACACGGTACCTTTTACCGTTTGTTTGAGCATTCAGAGAATTGTGTAGGTATTAATCCAATTAACTTTAACAGCAATGACTCAACTAATATCAAATTAGTATCACTGATGACCCTGCTGTCTCAAATTGAAATCAAAGTCTCAACTCAGAGTACTTGTGGAAGGCTCTGCTTCATGAATATGTAGATAGCAGAAATAACCTTTTTGTTGTCTATGTCACTTTAACACATTCCAACAACCCATATGTCATTGGTCCGAATGTTTCTGAGCACTCTCATAAAGAAGCAAACATATTGATCACAATGCATGTACTTGATACTTTCCAAGCTGATGCTGACATTCGGGATATAGATGTGTATTCGGCTAATAGAGATGTCTTCGTTTTTTTAATGGACATGTTCTCAGCTAACCGTGTTCCAGGTGATTTTCATTTCATCACTGGAAAAGTGAAAACAAAACGGACAATTGATATGTGCACTAAGCGTTTGGCTGTTGGAAGCAAGTGGGCAATGGCTACTAAATCTCCATAAGTTTACTGGCGCTGACTGGGGAGGAAAGGTTGCCGGTATGTCCAAGAGGGTGTGGATAAAGCATAATCTAACCCTTGGTTCCAGCTGTTGTGATGCAGTTAATGCTCTCAGACAGTTCGTGAGGATAGTTTCAATGAAGACACGGTGTCAAATTTGTTTTAATGTTTCGCGTGTACCGTGGACGCGAAAACACGAATTCACCGCAGTCAATGAGCTGAGATGGGAATTCTACAAGTCCAAGAATAATGAAGTTGAAAAGTTGCTCCCAAATCTTGCAACACCGAAGACATACATTCAGAGGGAGAATTTCATCTCGACAATCAGCCAAAGATACAAATAGCCACGAACGTAGATACCCGCGCTTATCTGAAAACACCTGATGGATCAATATCGCCTAAGAAAAGTCTTGAATTGCCTGTACCACATGCAGTTGTTAAGTGTGGCTGCAGAGGCAAATGTACGAGTAAATGTTCCTGTCAAAAACAACTCGCCACCTACAGCTCTTTGCAAATGCAATGACTGTGGTAAGACCGCGGATTACGAACTTGAACGCGGAAAGGACAGTGGCTGTGACTAGTTAACCATTAATAGCAACTATATCTTGTCAATATGCTTTTAATATCCTGTTGGTAAACTTTATAGTAATAATCTAGTATTTGTTTGCTACGGAGTCCTGATGGCTTTTTGAGACTTGCGTATTTCATGGTCCATAGTAAAAAAGTACAAGTAATAAATACAAGTTGGTCGCCATTTTTGTCATCCTGGTATTCCAATGGCAACACAGTATGCGTACTCTATGAGGAGGCTCTTCTATATCAATATTGATAAAAGTAAATTGAGGTTATGGGCACTCATTAAGTCATTTACTATAAGGAAAACAATGCAAAATGTAGACATAAAAAATAGTACCCAAAAGTTTAGAACTCAAACGTAGTTGTTGATGTTAGCCAATAGAGTCCATTTTAGCACAAAAATCCAGCTGAAATACATAGCATATTCTGCTATATATTGAATCTCGGAATTCTTAACCGTGTGATATTTGAGGCATTTGTGTTGTTACTCCATTAGCCTTTGCTGGCCCCTCAATGGCATCGTGGCGGCAAAGCAAACATAATTCAGCAAACATTGCTCAGTTGGCCCAACCTATGTTTAATTCGTTGTCCCAACGTGATTTTGCTCGTTAGCCTAACGTTGGCCCAATGTATGGCTTTGTTGATGTTACTTTGTGTGATTGAGAGAAAATTAATTACCTTTGCCAACGTTGCATTTACGTTGGCTGGCTGATTGTAAGTTAGTTACCTTATTGTTTGCAGGGAAACTACAGCACTGGAAAGTCACCTGCAAATCATTTTTGCCTGTGATGCTGACGTCACACGCGCCTGGTTGCAAGATGGATATGTGTCACCATGTACGTAGATAATGGACCTTTCCAATCCATCCATCCATTATATGCCGTCATAATCAAATACGTGACGTGTAGGAAGACGTCATAATTAATTATGGCATGAATGACTCGATTTAGTCCGTCTTTAACGCTTAATAGTCTGAGACTTTGTACGAATTGTATGTCCTTACCGTTTAATAAACATTTTGTTGAATATTTTGAAACTAATTTATTGCTACCATAGGCAGTAACAGTCCCACTCAAATTAGTTTCAAAATATTTAACAGCTTACCTGTATAGTTTTCTGGAAATTGCTAGTCGGGAGTTCAGGGATCGATCGATCCCAACGCGAGCGAGGTGTGGGTGGAGCATATCTAGAAATGGGCGTGGCATATCTAGAACTGGAAAGGGTCTTTACGTAACATATTATGTTCTATGTGAAGAGACGTGTTAGTTCTCAAGACGTGAGTTGAAGACTGACGTATCTTATGTGCTGTTAATGATGCTGATTGCTTAATTATGTGTTAGCTAAGACAATCATCTGACAGACTGAGTGTTCCTGATAATACAAACAGATCTACTTCAATCAACGGCATAGCATTGACAGCTCAACGTAAAGCAATCTGCGATATAGTGAGTATGTGCACCCCCAACACACATCCCCCCCCCCCGACCCACCCCACACCCGCCAACTAGTCCTCTGGATATCTACTCCATACCATTCCATTTGTTCGTCTTTATATTCCCTCTAAATATAATTTCGTGACAGTTTCAGGTCTACAATTAAATGCATTGCGCAACTAATATATGCGCAAATACACCTCTATTTACAGGTAGAGTTACAAATTGAGCTCGTCTGTGTGACGAACGGCCTGGTCAAAGGTTGCACGTCCACTCAACCGTGTATCCGTATATAATAAGAGGTAATTGGCAATAGCTTGCATCAAAAGTAATTAAGAGTTTAAAATTAATTTCACATGTTCACCGGGAGGATAGATTCCCACGATACGACATTCAAGGGTTAGAATATTGCAGGGGTGAAGATGACTATTTCTGGTCATTCTAAAAACGTGACGGCTTGTAATAGTTGGTGCTGTCTGGGAAAGCAACTGCTTGCAGCAACATGGCATTTTCCGCAGGACAAAATATTGAAGTGAACAATGTAAGTTAGCAATTCAGCAGTAAGAGACCGAGCCGGTGAATTTCTCCAGCGGGCACGCTTCTATTTATTGATGGCTAGAATTGTGGGGTTGTGTCTCGCGAGATCTCCATCGATACGAGATCTAATAATTCTCGGCGCGAAGACACGGCTCTATTTTTAGATTGCCGGATATCTCATAATTATTATCTTCATGCACGTGATTCATGGCGAGTTCTCTTCTGTTTTGGTCCGACTGTAATAGAGTTTGCTCGGTGATGACCACTTAATTATTTTAATAAACAGCCAACGGAACTTATATGTCCACTTTAGCATTCTATCAAACTGAGCACAAATTGCGGTGATCGTGAGAAATGGCCATTTGCATTAGCTACTCACCGGAGAACTTGTTTTGAAAGTTTACCACTGGAATGACTGGTTGGATAACCGATCCTATAATTCCAGTAGTAAATTGCAAAAGAAAAACCACAATGGTCTCTTGGACGGCAATTAGACATAGGACATTTTCTATGATAATGGATTCTTCTGTATATGACGTCATAATTATCTAGATCAGATGTAGCTGGACGTCGCAATCAAAATGTGTAATGAATGACGTATCTAGCTCCACCATGAACTTTGAATAGCCAGCGAATTACACGTCTTTACTATTTAATCAACATGCTGTTGAATATTTTGAAGCTAATTTGACTAGACGCTGTTCGAATTGTATGTCCTTGCTATTTATTCAACAGTCATTTTCTATGATAATGGCTGGGTTCGATCTGTAACTGAAGGATATGACGTCATAATCAATTACTTTATATACAGGCTGACGTCACAATCCAAAATGTGTAAATGAATGGCGTATCGAGCTCAGTCATGAACATTGAATAGTCCGGCAAGTGTACGAATTGTATGTCTTTACTGATTAATCAACATCGTGTTGAATATTTTGAAACTAATTTGACCTGTCGTTGTTGCGGCCAGAGGCAGCAAACCTTTAAAAGCACCCAGTCAAATTAGTTTCAAAATAGTCATCAGCTTACCTGTATAGTTAACTTGAAATTGGAAGTCTGGGAATTCGTTATTCAGCGTATATATATAGACATCGATTCCAACACGCAAAAAAGGGGTGGAGCTTAGCTAGAAATAGGCGTGGCATACCTAGAAATGGATAACTCTATTGAAATTGGCATGACCAAATTGATCATTACGGGGCTAATACCACTTGTTAATGCGTGGTCCACACAATATGGACCACTTGTATTAAGAGAGCACTCGTATTTATAGGTCACATTTTAACAAGGCCAATCATAGATTGTAGACCCTTGCCATCCAGAACGCACATAGACCCGAATACAATACACTCATCCTCTGACGGAGCGGGGGTAATTAATACCACTTGCCAATGGGCCTTTTCAGGTTGTCTACCCATCACATTACGTCATATGACGTCGTAATTAATTAAGTGACGCATAGGATAACGTCATAATAATGACGTCATGACTGACTCGATTTAGTTCATCTTAAATGCTTAATAATCTGACACGTTGTACGAATTGTATGTTTTTGTTATTGAATAAAAATGCTGTTGACTATTTTGAAAATAATTTGACTGGCCGCTGTTGCTGCCATAGGCAGCAACAGGAGCCAGTCAATTTAGTGTCAAAATATTCCAAGGCTTACCTGTATAGTTTTCTCGAAATTTATCGTCTAGTAGTTCAGAAATCCATCGATCCCAACTCGAGAGTGGTATGGGTGGAGTTTAGCTAGAGATGGGCTAAACTGGAAAGGTTCATTGTATTAATGAACAACCACAGTTTTCAGTTCCCTATTGTCTGTAGTATGTTCAGCCCCATAATTTACCCCACATAGACTTGAGCTTTAATAAGCTAGTTATATTCCGAATCTAACAAATTCTAGATGAAGTAATTTTAATACGCAAAATTTAGCTTAAATGATGGTGTTTTCGTTCCAGAACTTCGCTCACATAGACGTATAGGAGTTTGAATATGCCAGTTACATTGGGAATTTAAAAGAATTCGAACGTGAAGTATTTTCGTAGTATGCAATTTCATCGCATACATTTGTTCCAATGTTGGCAGATCTGTGGTTTTCAATACCCTACCGTCTGCAATATGTGTGGCTACATAATTTCACCCATATGGTTAGATAGGGATATGAATACGCTAATGAATCTTGAGATTTCTACCACGTAGTAATTTCGTAATATTCAATTTAGTAGTCACGGACAGTTGTCAAATGCCAACAATTTACTATATTCAGTATTAGAATCTCAGTTTGTAATCAATTTGTTTACATATAGCTGTGCTTTTGCACGATTCTACCATCAAGTAATTTGGTAATATGTTGTTACATATTCGCCATATGGCCGCATTATAACATGGTTGGTTCACATTCACCACATTCAGAGAGGTGTCGATATGTCCTGACATATCGCTCATAATGGGTTCGGCCCAGAATATCACCCATATGTTTAGATAGGTATAGGCATAAGCTTACGACGTAGTGAGATTAAAGAATTTCATAAAGTAAATAAGCTCAAACTTAGGATAATTCATGGTTTTCATTGCAATACGTTCACCCCAAGAATTTCACCCACAAATACTTATGGGAACTATGCTAGTTGTATTCAGAATTTTTAAAAAGTCTACAGGAACGTAATTTCATAGTACACAATTCTATACCGAAAACTGGCGCAAATTTTGTCAGATCAACGATTTTCTGTACCACACTGTTTGCAATAGGTTCGACCCCAGAGGTTCACCCATATGGCTAGATACATATATGAATACGCTAATGAAGTATCAAAGGTTTAAAAGATGTTTACTATACAGTAATTTCGTCATATGCAATTTAGTAGTGGCATACCATTGTCAAATTCCAATAATGTATTTATATTCGGTAACAGACTATCTCTACATGCCTTGTAGCCAGTTTTCGAACATAAGGCCATATAGAACTCACTATGTTCTCGTGCTGTGCGAAATATTGTAATAATTCTACCACCAAATATTTATTATAGTAATGTGAAAATATTTCTATATATCCCATATTATTAGCCGCGTGTACTGGTAGAACCTGACTTATCAGGCTAATACGATAACATTTCACATATGGTCAACAAGATCGTCATCATTACAACGGTTGAGACAAATTTTGGCCTTTTTGTCTAGCAAAAATATTTGATTTAATAGTTTGTCACTGTTTCCAGTAAAGATATCGTTTAATAGGTGACATAGATATGATAGCTAAATGAAACAGATCACAATGTTTCCCACTGGGTTTTCAGTCAGAATGTTTTCTACTATATCATTTTCGTTGGAGAAAGCTAGGTTCATGGTATTGGTTCTATCCTGGCCACTTAAATTTGTTGAAAAGGTTATCTGTCGGTACAGATCGGGGTCCTGTATTGCATCAAAAATATACTTGCTTTGTGCATTTCACTAGCATTGCAGTGTATATCTCACCAATAAATTTCCAGGTAATAAGTTCTTCACGTCTGTTTAAGAAGGTATCAAGATTTAGGTTTAAAATATGCTTTACAGGTTTTCTTTAACATGTTTGAATGGGTGTCAGGGTCTGTACTGCTTCCTGCGCTGATTTTCTACTGACTGGGTTGCCAGCTCTGTTGATTTCTTTATCTTTACAAGTTGTTGATACCTAATGACCCAAATTTGATCTGTTACACTCTGTTGATGCAGTAGTGCAATTTTCTCATCACTAGCTGCTCTTAATTTTGTCTGTTCCTCTCTCTGTTAAGGAGTTTGGCCTGGAGAAAAAGGATGGATGGAAAAATTGTTGGACTGACCAAAAATATAAGCTGCTTTTCCTAGCCCATAGCTAATACTGCCCATATCTTTTTGCAAGAAATATTCCTTCTTTTGTGTTTATTGTATGCCTTTATATAACTTCATTTTTTCATGAAACAGTTGAGTTTATTCTCAGAATTATAACTCCGGGCACGCTATTTACCATTGATGCCTTGCATCAATATGTGTACTTGTTTATTCTTAATTTGTATATAAGCTTTGCCACGCTTTGTTGTAATGTTCATCTCTCCCTGCAAGCTATTGTAATGCTATGGAGCCCCTTAGATGACATAGCTGAAGGCGTTCTCTCGCCTTACTAAGGCATCCCACCTGCTTAATAACGTATTTCCTCGCCTTAACAATACTCTACTCAGACATTCCAGCAAGTTACTAAGCTGTTTCATACAATATTAAATAAACTATAGAAAATTGAAACTGAAACCCCCATATTAACATGACCGCCTTACTTATTTATAATCGCACTCACTCGCTAAATAAGGCGCGGCCGTTCCCCTTGGCAATCATCTATTAAGCCGTTCACTCACCTTACCTAGTAGTAGTTTATTTCCACACTAGACCATCGGTCCTTGAGTGTACAGTGGTACAATTCTTATTGGCGGATAACTAGGAAAACAGATGTATGTACAGATTCACACACACGTGAATGCACACGCACACATACACACCGGCACATGCGTGCATGCACACGCACACATACACACGGGCACGCGCGTGCACGCACGCACATACGCACACACGTACAGGCACGCACACACGAACACACACACACACATCCACCCACCCACCCACCGTCTCACACACACACACACACGCACGCACGCACGCACGCACTCACTCACTCACTCACTCACTCACTCACTCACTCACTCACTCACGCACGCACGCACGCACGCACGCACGCACGCACGCACGCACGCACGCACGCACGCACGCACGCACGCACGCACGCACGCACGCACGCACGCACGCACATTCACTTACATAAATGCTTGCATATACACACACATACATTTATACATATACATGTAAATATATAATCAATGTAAATAATATATAATATATAATATAAACATCAATGTAAATATATAAATTGCGCGAAGTTTACAGATTCATTTACATGAATGTGTGTTTAATGCATTTAGGATTGGACATCAGAACGTATAATGACAATGCGGCAATAATAAACATAATCACTTTGAAATCCGCTTAACAACTTACTAATGTGTGTGTTTGGATATTTTGAACTCGCATCAAATTGAAGATACTAATATACATTAGCCATTAAGAGAATGTGTCATTGTATACAGTGATTCTTTCCCGCAACAAATCCACCAATTGATGAATCCACTTTCTCAGTCAATCATATGACGTCATAATCAACTATGCCACGTGTAGGCTGATGCCATAATACATTTCGTCATGAAAGACGCGCTTTAGTCCGTCATTAACCGCTTAATAGTCTCTAAATTGTACGAGTTGTGTTCTTTACTATTTAATAAACATTCTGTTGAATATTTTGAAGCTAAATCGACTTGGCAGCAACAGCACCAAGTCAAATTAGTTTCAAAATATTGAACAGCATGCTTGTACACTTCTATGGAAATTGAGATTCAGAGAGTGCTGGGATCGATTGATCCAAACACTGGCAAAGCCTTGGTGGAGCTCAGCTAGAGATGGATGGGGCATAGATATAACTAGATTCCTCAATTAATGTCATTACTAAAGCAAGGTAAGAGATCATCCAAATAGATACTGGCCTCAGTAAGGCGAGTGAAGTGAAAAGCTTACTAAATTATTACTAAGGCGACAGCACCCAGTCAAATTAGTTTCAAAATATTCAACAACTTACCTGCAGTATAGTTTTATGGAAATAGATAGTCAGGGAAATCAGGAATCGATCGATCCCAACACGAGCGAGGTAAGGGGCGCCGGAAGCACGGCGGCAGCGGGGGCAGCTGCCCCGTTGGCCTTTGGGCAGGGGGTGGGGGTAGCGGGGCCAGCTGTGCCCTTTACCGGTTTCTATGCGAAAAATGAGTAAACTTTACTTTAGAACTTTAAGCAGGATTTTAGAATATTTAGAGCAGACTGAGCAGTTGTATTAAAGTTTGGTTGTTTTGACATTAACACAAGTCCATAAAGTAATATGGGAGTGCTTCTAGGCAGAATCAAATCATCAACGCGAACGCTACGTGTGTACGGTAGCGGTAGTTACATGTGACATATTGACTTTTTAAATCTGTAAACGTTTCATGTGTCTTTGCAAGTAAAGATAAGATACATAATCATATGCTATTTGAATTTTTGAAGTGATACTGGTCCACGCTCGTTAATGCCCATCGTACTAACATACGCCCACTCACATCGCTTCGCTGTTCAAGGCCGTACTTGCAAACCCGCGATTTCTCGCTATGTTCTCTGCCGGTTTTCAGGTAGCCAATCAGATTTCTGCCTACGTCAATCTCGTTATAAATCTAAAAATAGAGGCGTAGCTTCGTTCCAACATCGATGGAGAGCTTGCAAGACACGAATGCCAATCGATGTGATTGACAGTATATTAGTAGGATGACAATTATTAGGCGGTAGTTGACTGACCTCATAAATTATGAAGTTTCGCGAACTTAGCCCAGACATCAAAAGTCTGCAAGCGCGGGACTCGACGCGGGAATGTTAGTGTGGGGGGGGGGGGAGACCGTGCGATAGGACGATGGTTAATTCCTTGCTTAGTGGGTAGCATAAAATATATGCGCAATGATGGGCGGCTGGGTGCAGCAATGTGGAAACACTAAAGGATATTAGAATTAACAGCAACTCTCAAACTCTAATTTATAATTGACGTTTGAAGCAGATGGAAAGGTAGAAATAATTTGTATACACATGACCGAAGTGCAATGTCGGTGGGTGTATTTGAGGAATGTATTTGAGATTTATTGCCACCCCACCACACACATACATATAGAATGGGAGGAGGGTGTGACTGGGGCCTCCATCGAAAGAATGTAAAAATTAGATGCACTTAGAAGCCATCTCCTTGGAAGAATCCATAGGGTCAGATCCATGGTTGGTATCGGAAAGCTGCTTTATCGATTTTGTTGGGGGCGATCTGGGATTTTGCACTATTTTGAAAATTACATTTAAAGACCTTCTGTGAAACTGCTTGACATAAAACTCAAGAAACTTCATGGTCTTCATCTAAGGCAAGAGCTGAGCAAACCTTGTTCATATCCTTAGCATGATTGGTAGATTTGTCTTGGATAACATAGTTTTCACAAAAACACCACTTTTCCTCTGAATCCCGCTGATTGCAAATATAATTAGGAACTAGGGTCCAATTAAATATTTTCAAGGCAAACTGCGCAGGTCCACCGTGCAGACACATACACGAATGTACGCACACTCAATGTGTGCATCTGACACAACAACCCGCCCGCCCGCTCACTCACATTGTGAATTGGGAATAGGTTCAAATAACCAAAGAATACATAAGTTCTTCGATTAACATTGCCCTAACATTTATACGTAATCATAAGAAAGTCAGAATGCAGGAAATCGAGTCATGAACCTGCACATTTCTATATGGTGGTTTGGTAGGTGGGTATCCCCGAGCACCTTTCTATGAGAGGCGGGGAGGGAGAACACCCATTTTATATCTTCCTCCAGACAATGCCATCCAGCGTGCCCTTTTTGTGGAACCTTCCCCACCCCTCAGATTTGCTTCCGGTGCCCCTAATCTTAGTGTGGGTGGAGCTTAGCTGGAGATGGATGGGGCATGGCTAAAACTGGAAAGGTAAATTGATGACGGACTAAGCGATGTTGTACGAATTGTATGTCTTTGCTATTTAATGAACATGCTGTTTCAAAATATAACTTCCCAGTATAGTTTTCTGGAAATTGAGATTCAGAAACTACAGGGTAAAGCTTAGCTAGAGATATACGGGGCATAGCTAAACATAGATTCCTCCAGTGACTCAATAAGTGTAATATTTTGCCTTTATTAGGTCATAGCTGTGTGTTTGATGTTGATCAACAGACTTGATGTTTAGTGAAAATTGACTAGTATACAGTTGGACGTGGCAGGACGCCATCACTTACCAAATCTATGCGCAAACAGTCAGAAGATGGCAACAACCTATAGCCGCATAGCCAAGGGAACTTTGGAGCTGCCCAGCTGCCACAGTTGTACAGCATTATTACACAAAGTCTGACAAATCTATAACGTCATTTATATCATGGGCTATTTTTAGCAGAAATATGCAAATATGAGATACTAAAAATGAAATAACCATAACATCCCATTAAAAATAAGTTAGAATAATGACTGGCCGATCAAATGCTCCGTATATTGGCTTCTACGCTCTAACGTATGCTATATGCAAATCAATTGAATAACTAGGTCACCAGATGTCAGAAGGTCATCCTTTTTGCCCACTGATTAAATTTGGCAATTGTGCATTGATGCGGCTGAGAAAGAATGTTTTGATCCCAATCCCTTGTTATGTGACCACCAGCCGGCACTTGTCGATTTATAAGTGCCAGTGTTCATTTATTTTAGGAGATGGTGTTACTATGACAACTGCCAGAATGGCAAGAAACTGTAATTATGTGATACTGCAAAATTAAATGAATATAACATTCACATCTACACAACCTAGAGTAATGACCGACCACACAAAATGGGCATTGTAGTGGCTTCTGCGATATCATATTCGTTACATGCAAACTGGTTGAATAATTAGCTTGCCAGATGTCCAATGGTCCCCACCTTTGTTCACTGCTTTAAATCGGGAAACTGTACATTGTTGTGATAATCACAAGCTAATAAAACAATATATGCTGGTCTTAACATAACGGTGCATGATAGGCAGCACATGACAAATTTAAATGGCACAGCTCTTTCAGTTACCATGCCAACTGACCGAATGTCCATCTTAAGTAGGATAAAGATGTGCTTAAGTGAAATATTAAATGAACGTATGTATGATTGCTGTATTCTGCGGCTGTAGAAGTAGAAACATCATACAGCTGCAATCAGTTCATCTTCGCTTTTGCCCACTGTGACTTGTCCTCAGCCGAAATCCTTAGCTTCCTCAGGTCCATTCTTTACTCGAGTGATCCGAGTCCTGCATTCGTGAGGTGACCGCGTAGCACGTTTAGCCTGTCCTGACTTTGTATTTGCTGGCTCGTAGTAGGGCGAATTCCAAGGCTCTCTGTGCTGGTGTCTTTTGTGCCATCCTTAACACATGGCCAAACATGGACCATCTTTGCTGGGCGGCGACGTTTACAGACAGCGGCGACGTATTATACATCTTGTATAGTGCATCATTGGAAATTACGCTGTTTGGCCATCGGTGTCCAGTGATGGTGTGTGGGTGTTTGCGGTGGCGGGCATCGAGTTTGTCTAGAGCTGCCTTTGGAGCTGCCCAGCTGTTGCAGTTATACAGGATCAAGGATATGCCGGTTGTATTGTAAAAACGTAGTCTTTTAATCAAGGGCATCTTTGATCTACGAATCCAAAGCTTCCAGAAGGACTGGAGAGTTATGATGGCGCAGTGAGCCCAGGGGTTTACTTTTCCTCCATGGTTCGTCGCCACGAAGTGGATCGTCATTTTCTTTAGTTTCATGTTTTCCTTCATAAAGAGATTCCAAATTTTTAGTTTGCTTGCAGCTATTGGGAGAAGTTCGTTAAGGGGTTTCTTTTCCCCGTCTATGAAGTCCACATCATCGGTGTATTCCATCTCGAGAGGCATACACAGTATTGGCACTCGGGGCTTGGTCTTGTGGAACTTTTCCGCACAGATTTCAATGCAGCAGCAAGGTAACTGGTAAGAAGCACCTGAGATAGATCATCTCCCTGCTGGGAGTCGATTGATGTTTCAAACTCTACAGCCTTCACTGGCTTGACTCGTACTCTCAGCTTGGTGTCTGCAAGCAGTAGTCTCACTATTCGTAGTTCACCTTCATTGGAACTGGCCTGGCATAGTACATCTAGGATCTTTTAACGTGTAATTGTGTCGAAGGCTCGTATGGTGTTGAGGAGCACAATGGACCGCAGATTGGCTAGGGGACAGGTGGCTTCTTGGGCTTGGATGGTGCGATAAGTGTGCTTTGGCCTACTGCGTCTATGAGAGGGTGGTCCATAAACACTGATTAATTAATTAGGCGCGTGATCGCTTTTGAGATAATGTCACCTGCATATTTGAATAGTTCATTGCTCATGCCATCAGGCCCAGATGCACGTCCATTTTTCAGGGCGTTAAGTGCCTTCGCAACTTCTGCTGTTTACTTGGCGTTATTAATACCCTGGGGTCTCCCGAGAACGGGTGCAAGGGCTCATCATAGCATCGTGCTCAGTGAACTGTTCCTTGAACCATTCCCGAATCGATTCAGCTTTGCCCGGGTCAGGTCCGATAAAGTGTCCTTCAGAATTGTGCACAGTGAGTGGTGGTGTGTGGTCCGTAACTCTCAGGGCTCGGGCTGCCCGAAACATTTAGTGACAGTCATCTGTGGCAGTGATTTCATTTGCTAGGGAGTATACTTGTTGAATAGCAAGATCTTTTATGCATTCGCTGATGTGGTCCAGAATGTTATTGCACTCCCGGCGTGGTTTGGTGTGGTCTTCACTTTGCCCACTTTGATAGATCCGCCGCCACAACGCTTTCTGCTCTGCTGAGAGTTTTATTACTAGAGGGTCGTCAGTATACCTGGCTCGGTTGTTTTTTAAAACACCTATGATGCTGGTAGCTGATCATTCCATTAATTTCAATATTTTGGTTAGGGCTTCATTTGTATCGGGGCTGACGTCGATGTTAGCTATTTGCTTCCCGAAGGCCTTTTTGTATGGCATTTGAGTGTCAGTGTCTCTGATGAGCTGTTGTAGGTTGTAGGTGACTGTACCCTCTTGCCTGGTATGCCGTTTATACATTAGGTAGATATCGTTCATCTGAAGGCGTGTAATGACTGGCTAATGGTCAGAATTGAGGTTTGTGCCTTCATAGGAACGAGCATTCCGGAGTAGTGGTTTTGCATCTGTCTTGCATAGTATGAAGTCTATTTGATTGAAGACAGCTGTTGTAGTCTTAGAACCTTTTGAGGCTTTACGATCAGAAATGTGTCCAAATGCATGTTGTTTGGTGACGGCCTGGGTGTTTAAAAGCCATATTTGTGGCAAATAGGCCATAGGAACTAAGGAAAGCCACCAGTGCATCTCCATTGCTGATTCGTGTCCCCTCTCCATACGATCCCGTTCATAGGCCAAGACCTGAACATTTGTCCGCATTTCTGTGGTTACCCAGCTTGGAGTTGAAATCTCCACACACGAACAGTTGCCATCTAGCTGGGATTGTAATGGCGGAGCTCAGTTCTGCATACAAGAATCTAATAATGCTGGATTCGCTTTGGCTTTTTCGGTGGCTGGGCCATATGCGTTGACAATGCGACACTTAGTGGTGGTGTGTTTTCTCGTAGGCTGATGAATTCAACGCGATCACTGACGTATCCAAAACTAATGACATGGTCCAAGACTCTTGGTCGGATTACGAAGCCTAAACCCTGGTATGTGACCTGTTCTTACTCCATGAGTACTAGCTTATGGCATGTTTGTAGTTGCTGCTCTGAGTATTTAACTACTTTAGTCTATTGAATGCATGTAATATCGATGTTATAGTGTTCACAGTCTGCACCTAAGGGTTGTCTCTTTGATGTTGCACTCAGACCACGCACATTCCACGTAGCTATGGTAAGCTCCTAGGAAGGTCGCGTTGTCCGAGGATGTCGAGAAAAATTTCTTGTTTGAAGAAGGTTAGACATAATCAGAGTTGCCGCGGGATGTCAGCCCGCAATCCTTGATGAATTAGTTTCCGAGGCATTATTGTAAGTTAGTATATGGATGTCTGATAGCTAACCCTATGTATGTGCTCGCGAAGGCATGTTCTTAGTTGAGCTATGGCTGATAAGCTGTTTTCTGTATCACCACGCATTGTTGTTGATAAAGATAAACGTGAAATGCGTCAACGTTTGCTATTGGAGTTATCTTGTATATTCGGCCGGTGAAATCATCTAATTGAAGAATGGGATCATCAGGGATGTTCCATGACTCACTAATGATTTAAAATCCGTCCACTGTTGATGTATATCTAAGAATATTAAAAAGGATTTAAGATGTTTTACAAGACTATATCTAATGCTATGCAGGCTCCGAAATGGTTGTAGTTCTTTAAACCGACATCTATTTGATAACTTTCTGTCGGAATCTGCCAGTTGTTCTTGTGGGCACAATGATGAATCTACAAAGCACTACCTCTTACATTGTGCCCTTTTTAACGAGCAAAGAGTCGTTTTCCAAAATCAGCTTGCCTTGAACGATATTTCTCTTGCTAATCTTACGGTCAACCAGCTTCTATACGGGACTTACACTGCCAACTTGGAAATGAATAAACTGATCTGTAATACGGTATGTCAATACATAATTAACACCAACCGCTTTCAGTAGCTTCCCGTTCGCGAACTTATAGTTTAAGGGGTAAATGGACAGCCGTCCAACACGTACAGGTCGGGGCGAAGGCAGCGCCTAGAGCTCACCTCGTCTATTCTTCCATTTGATCTTATTCCTCGCTCTCTCTATCTCTCACCCTCTCTCCCCCCTCTCTCTCTATCTCGGTCTTTCTTCCTACTCTCCCCCACCTCACACTCAACATCCACACACTTATGCACACCAATAGACTACAATTAATTAAACTATTATGATTTGCCGCCATTTTGTTGTAAAAAAGTTTTGAATAATCTGTATGTGTATGGGAGACACGGGCATAAGACTCTAAGTCTTATCGTGCTTCCATCTGAACAAAATAAATCACGTTTAAACCAAGACTATATCGTAATAACATTTGACTTGCGTTTGTGTGAAGGTGCGTCCCATCTTATAGAAAAATGCATTCTACATATATGTCCACATAACTACGATTAGCAACTTTAATTTCGAATGTATATGCCTGGTTAGAATCATAGTGGGTCAAGCTAACGCCACGAGGCAATATTTTTAGTCTACGTGTAACATCCTACAAAAGGGTTAGATGGTCGAGTAGAGACCGACAATCGTGCTCTTACATTGATAAGATATCCACATTAATGGGAGCAAAAAGAAGGATAAATTAGGGTGAAAGTAGTCGAATAATGTAGCATTTCTGTCATATTTAAATAAATAATCAGACTTTCGACTACGCGTTGGCAATGGCAAATTAGGTAGGAATAGCAAGTTCATGTTTATCTAACATCAACCATGTTTGAATGGCGCTCTAGCTGTCTCCTAAATACAGCGCAAACCAAAAATTACCACATGAATGTATGAATCATGTCTCAATAGAACTGCTGCCTTGTTTATGAAATGCGTCAGCCCCATTACCTCGTGCGCCTGCATGCGATTTTGCGTGTTTCATAAATGCCGTTTATATTACTTTGTCTACTGCACACATATTTCTTGGCACACAATCCCTTGCAACACCTAGTCTGTTGCTTCGGGATGTGATGTGTTTGGCACGAGGACGGGAAAATAGCCAAGATACATCTCTGCCTAATTCTGACATCTTTCCTCTATAATTTCAAGATATGTCCATACCAAATCAATGGTGCCAATCATAACTATGTGGTCCTCGCTGTGGAATTGGCTTTTCCATATGATAAATTATGCATTCATACACACGCGTAAATCAAATGACGCTATGGCTGCATATTGTTATTGAATGTCTGATTTCTATTAGACATCTTTTAAACATGTTAGTGAGTCATATAATACATTAGAGTATCTCTTTCCTCAATTAAATGATTTCACCTGCCCAAGACACAAGACGGCACACATAATAAACATTGATACACCCCACTTCTCCATGTTAGGGACAATCTAGGTTGATGCTGGAAAATGCTCAACTGGAAGAAAAGTGTAGATCAATCAACCCTACTTGCACAAGGAGCTTGGCTTTGCAAACTGTCAAGTAGATATTTGGAAGATATGCCATGTGCCAAAAGCAGGCATACGCACCAAGATGTAATACTGGTCAAAAACTCCCCTCTCTGCGTCCCTCCCTCCCTTCGTCCGCTATTTAAAAATGGGCACGCTGTGAGTTGTCATAGTAACAATATCCCATGGAAGAAATCAACAATACAACTGTAGACTTGTCTATCTCTCCCCTCTCTGCGTCCCTCCCTCCATCCCTTCGTCCTTCCCTCCTTCCCTCCCTCCCTCCCCCCTCTCTCACTCTCTCACGCTCCCTCCCCACTCCTCTCTCTCTCTCTCTCTCTCTCTCTCTCTCTCATATACCATGCTCACTTTATAAGATGTATACTGTTATTAGCGATTTATCCGTCACATCAATACACAGTTGCCAGATTTTAACCCCTCTTGTGTCAACAGCGCCTCAAAGCGCTCAAAATACTAATTGATATATCATTTAAACATTTTAATGGTCACTATTTTTAAAGATATTTTTATTTTAAAAGACTATTTTTATAAATTTACGACTGTAATTTTGGACGGCTTGACCATTAAAACGATAGCTTTAAAGAAAATTTAAGTCTTTGGTTAGCCAGTGCCCATTTGAAGGGCAAGAGAAGAGTATGTTTGAGAATTTACCACTGGAATGACTGGCTCGTTTACCGAGCCAGTCATTCCAGTAGTAAATATTAAAAAAAATACTCTTCTCTTGGCCTGCTAATAGATATGTCCCAAGACCAAGACATAGCTGATTTTAGTTGGTTTGAACTAGAAGGTTTGAAGTTTGAAGGGTTAGGTTGACCCAAGCGGGGCTAGGCAGCGGGCAATACTGGAGATCTTTTGTCCAGTTCCGACCTAAATATTCAGCCTATAAAGTCATCACACTAGTTATGTAGATGTGATGTTATGCTCATTTCATGTTTTAATACACCATAATTGTATTTTCCAGATATTTAAAAAAATAAAATGGACCCACCGTCAGTTGTCATAGGAACGATATTCCATAAAATAAATGAGCATCAGACCTTTAGATTTGTCAGACTGTGTATACAATACCTTGAGTCATCCCTGAGAAGCTTTCGCTCAGGGATGCTTATTGATCACTTTTTTGTGAGAAGACATAGAGAAAGTGATATTTAACTGGTAGGCCCATCGCCTAGATACTGTCATTCTCCCTCCCTCCAGCAGAGAGTTAATCCCATGTGGAAGTAACGTACGATGACTTATGACGTAATGGACCTTTCCAGTTTATCCATCCATCATATGACGTCATAATCAACTACGCGAGGTGTAGGATGACATCATAATCAATTGCAGCGTGAATTACTGGATTTAGTCCATCTTAAACGCTTAATAGTCAGAGAGGTTGTACAAATTGTATGTCTTTAATATTTACTAATCATTCTGTTGAATATTTTGAAACTTATTTGACTGGATGCTGTTGCTGCAATAGGTAGCAGTCAAATTGGTTTTAAAATATTCAACAGTTAACCTGTATAGTTTTCTGGAAATTGAGGTTCAAGGAGTGCAGGGATCGATTGATTCCAATACGGGATCAGCTTGAATGGAGCTTAGCTAGAAATGGGCGGGGAATAGCTAAAACAGGATATGTAATAAAATATAACAACATTTTAATATCGCCTTAATTACATCAAAATAACAAAAACGAAAAAAACAATGTATCACAATTTATAACTGTTGTAATATTTTATTAGGGGTTTTATCAAGATTCAGGATGGTCGTATTCATAGCACGTTTTGTTCAAGAGGCTCTTAACCCGTTCATAACGAAGCCAGCCAAAAAACAGGCCTCTGCATTGGTTTTGAGCTATGTCCATTTGCATGTGAAATGAAGACTATTTTTGAAATTTTACCAGTGGAATGACTGGCTCGATAACAGAGCCAGTCATCCAGTGGTAAAATGTCAAAAATAGTCTTCTTTCGGCATGCAAATGGACACTAAATAAGGAAATAGTTAGATTTTCTTGACCAAATTTGGTCATTAAAGGGATAAACGCGAAACAAAATTCTTCACTATCCACACAGATAGTGTAATAATGTATCAGACATATGAAAATAACTGTATATCTCATTAATATCATGTTGCCTAGTATAAGATTTAATTATATATTAGTACTCGTATGAAACAAATCTATATAATATCATAGTATAAACATATTGGACTATAGATGAATTGCGGACATACAGAGTGAACAGACGTACTGGTGAGCGACATGTAGTTAGAGAGAGAGAGAGAGAGAGAGAGAGAGAGAGAGAGAGAGAGAGAGAGAGAGAGAGAGAGAGAGAGAGAGAGAGAGAGAGAGAGAGAGAAGAGGAGAGAGAGAGAGAGAGGGGAATAGAGGGGGTGAGAGATGGGGGAGGGACGTGAGAGAGAGAGAGAGAGAGAGAGAGAGAGAGGGGGGGGGGGGCGTGAGAGAGGGAGAAAGAGAGAGAGAGAGAGAGAGAGAGAGAGAGAGAGAGAGAGAGAGATATGGGGGGAGATGTTGGGGAGGGAGCGTGAGAGAGAGAGAGAGAGAGAGAGAGAGAGAGAGAGAGAGAGAGAGATGCAGGCAGGCGCGCAGGCGCGCAGGCAGAGGAAAGTGCTAGAAAGCTAATATCTACGAAATATTGTTCACTATAGACTGCAGAACATATACAATATAGCAGGAGAAATTGACAGTAAATACACATTCATATGACATACATGTTACATAGGCATTAGCACTTAACTTGAGGCACATTTAGTCAGTCAGCGCCTTATGTTACTCATAATATATAACTTATCGCATAGCCATTGAGTTGTACAAAAATGTCTCCAAAAGCTTACACACAGCGCGAGGCGAATGGATTCGTACTTCACGCGTTCATTTGCGAGCGCTCAGCCATTGTTGCCTATTCTTCCCAGCTGGATCGAACGGATACAAGAAATTCGAGAAATATGTTGTTGAATATTTTGAACCTAATTTGACTGGAATCTGTTGTTGATAGATCAATAGGTACAAACTACTAGACAATTCTAAACAGAAACGATGTCGCATTGCTCCGAGAAGGGATTTATAATTGCAACATTTAGATTTAATTGTGTGGAGAAAACCTCATACTGATTAATTGGGACATACACATAGGAAGTTATTCACAAACCGTTATATTCAGATTAGCTCTCATATTATTGCAAAGAAAGTGCAATATTGCATATAGAAACTGACGAATGGATCAGGTAATCTGAAAATTGCATAGGGAATATATTATATAGTTGCATGGTATTAGTATAAGTGTTACCGCCCTAACTAGCAACAGTCAACTGCGACACCATTTCCAAAATTAACAACCAGAATACAAGTCGCTAAATATTCAACAAAAACACGGGCACGCTGTGGGTTGTCATAGTAACAATATCCCATGGAAGAAATAAACAATGCAACTGTAGACTTGTCTATCTCTCCCCTCTCTGCGTCCCTCCCTCCCTTCGTCCTTCCCTCCTTCCCTCCCTCCCCCTCCCCTCTCTCCCCCTTCCCTCACTCTCTTTAATGAAACTCTCTTTAAAAACCTTTAATGACTAACTTTGTTCAAAAAATTAATATATTTACTTATTGAACGCCCGTTTGCAGGCCAAGAGAATACTATTTTTTGAAATTTACCACTGGAATGACTGGCGCGGTTATCGAGCCAGTCATTCCAGTGGTAAATTTTCAAAAATAATCCCTTGGCCTGCAAATGGACATTTCTCAAGACCCCTGCAGAGGCGGTCTTGGCCGGTTTCGTCCTGAAAGGGGTAAACCTTTCAGTATCTCTTCATTAATGCGACGAACATTGGATGAATAGCCAGTTATCGCCTATAGGCCAAGCGAGTGTGAAATCAGCAGAAAACCTGTATATCTACTTTGAGCTGTATATAGCAGCCTACACCTACCTGGCTCGAGGACGTGCGTAGTTAAGGGGTATTGTTGTCATTCAACTTAGGGGATACAATTATTAAAGTTAAAATACAATATTTCATATCCCGAAATATGTAATTATTGTTGCATTTTATCAAACCAGGTCATCTCAAACGTTTTTCAACCCCGAAAACTCGAAAACTCTTATTTATTTAATACACATTCTGTTGAATAATCTGAAACTAGTGTTGCGTGCGGCCTGTGCAGCAGCAGGTTCCTACGAAATTTAAATACAAATATTCAAAGGCTTACATGCATAGTTAAGATGAGTGATTGAGTTAATGGGAATTCAGTTATTAAATGGTTACGCTTAATTTGCATAGATAGGCCTATGGTTTCTAATCGTTTGAATGAAATTATATTGCTGCCATACTGTTCTATACGACGCCTGTCATTGACAACATTTCAGTTTCAAATAGGCAATTAGTTTTAGGATGATAATACGTGCTTAGTTTGAAATGGATGTGGTTGCTAGCTGTTGCTGTCCATGTCGGTCGCAGCAGCTCTCTCAAATAGTATGATATTTTCCATAGTCGACTAACATGAGCCTAAATCTTTTAGTTGCCTGAAGGCATACGCTAGTTAACAAAACACACTTTTCAATTAGCTCCAATTGAAGTGAATACGCGTCAATGCGTATGTTGGCTAGTGACTGTACAGCTACGTTCGTCAGAGCTTATGCGGGTCTACGTTAACCTGACTTGAATTAACCGATTCTAGTAACTACTCACTCAGACCGCGTTCTCACTAGAGACTTAATCAGGAATAACGCGATACTTCAGTATCGCGATTTTCCTGATTAACTCTCTAGTTATTGCGCTACGCCTGTTAAGTCTCTACCCAGCAGGCACATGACGTTGTTTCAACGTTGAATCCACGTTGAAATCACGTCATGATGTGATTTCAACGTGGATTCAACGTTGAAACAACGTCATGTGCCTGCTGGGTAGTGAGAAAACGGCCTTAGGCGTGCCTGGTATACTCTCCGCTAGATCATCGGATGAAGTGTCACACGCAGGTCTCTTGTTAGACTGCAAATTTCTATTTAAATTTGCTAGGGTTATAGAGCTAGCGTTAGAGCTAGCTTAAAGAGTTTGTCATAATGTTCTGTCACTGTAGCTATCGTAGTGAAACATCCTGCAGCTGCGATCAATCCTTCTTCCTCATTTGGTCACCGAACTTGTCTTCAGCCAAAGTCTTTACGTCACCCAGGCCCTTCTTGGCCTTGAATACATATGCTTCTTTTAGATCCATGTCATGGGGTGAATAATCTTGAACTTGGTACTTAGCACATTTACCAGGTTCGTGCAGTGGTGTCCTCTGTTAGGGTTATCGGTGTTTGTGCCGAGTACATCGAATTCTCAAGGTATCTATGTGGCGGTGTCTGATGGCATTCACAGAATATGACAAAACATAGCGCATCTTTGTTGAAGCTTTCACAGAGAGTGAGCACGTACTGCGCATAGTGTATAAAGTGTCATTGAAGATTATGTTGTCCAGTCAGTGATGGTAGGTGAAGGGATGGTAGTGTTTGCGGTGACCGCCATTATGGTTTATCTCTCATACAGGCCTATGTTCTTTAAAGGTTTTCTTAACTCTGTAACACTTATATCTGCCAAAAACGGCTTCTCCGTGGTTTTGAGAAATGTCAATTTTCAGAGCAAAACAAGACTATTCTTGAAAATTTACGACTGGTATGACTGGCTCGATAACAGAGCCAGTCATTCTAGTGGTAAATTTTCAAAAATAATCTTTCTTTGGTCTGCAAATGGACATTTCCTTAGAAAAAAAAGATTTTTTTGGACAAAATTTGAGCGTTAAAGGGTTAGTCGATTAGTCAATAGGCAATTCTTGTCCAAATGAAGGATTTCTTTAGAATTCTCATTGTGTGTCTGGTAGCTTGGAGAAAGATAGTATGTTTGCCAGTATTGTAGATCGTGCTGTGAGTTGGTGCGCACAATTTTCACTCTCTTTGGCCCCGTGACAATACTGTATCTCGGAGTCAGGATATTCAATGGTGTACGGTAATTCAACCATGCGATGAGTGAATTAGAGGGCGTTTTCGTGAAAGTAGTCAAGTTACTATTAGCTATGAAAGAATTGATAATCGGAACGCGATATCCTCAACATTTTACTCATGAGAGGTAGATACCAATGTGGTCGCGTATTGGAACACAGTTGATGTTCACTCCGGAAGGTCTGATGCTGATGGCTGTTGCTGTTATGTAGCAACATTTCTCGGACTAATCACATGTGTAGTATAGAGATGTGAAGAGTATGATACTATACTAATTCTATATTGATCAGGTTGACTTGATAGCCACCAGTGACCAAGATTGTAAATGCATACAGGCGTAGAAGTAGCCATTCAATTTACACGAAACGTGTATTGCGCGTTCTCTATCGACAGCCTTAATGAAGATCATGTTCCATCTACATAAAGCCTCGTTTGAATAGCCATACATATATCTTTTATGTCACGTATTTTATTCGTTATTCTAATATCCAAATGTAAAAATTTTGTTATTGAAATGGCATTCAACGCGTCGTAATAAAAAGATTGAATATGTATGCTATGAAAGCACTGAGAAATGCATTTGAATATTTTTTTAGATTTCACTTTTAACGAATAGGCCTATATACGGTCGGTTAATTTAATGTATTTGGTGCTACGGTGAACGTTTAACGGGTTTATTATAGACACATTATTGTATAAATTTACATTCTCCACACATACGAGCTCGATGATTTAACTAATGAAATCTCATCAGTACCGTAGGCTAGAAAGATTTGAGATATTTTACAAAATTGTATGCATAAGCTGAGTTAATGACGAAACGTGTTTTAACAAAGGTCAATGGGTCTTAATAATAATAACATTAATAATTGCATAAGCGGCGTGCGAGTTTACAGGTAGGCAAAGACCCGTAGGAGATGCTTTTCTCGATTATAAATTGCACCATAGAGATAGTAATTATAGTGAGAGATATACGGTGTCATACTAACCCCATTATCAAGTTATTCCCCTCATAAAATAGAGCGATGGCGGTAAACAAATCTGTCGTTTAACCCTTTAATAGATAAATTTGGTCAAGAATATCAAAATACTTCCTTGTTGACTGTCCATTTGCAGGTGATGAGAAGACTATTTTTGAAATATTACCCCTGGAATGACTGGCTCCGTTATCGAGCCAGTCATTCTAGTGGTAAATCTTCAAAAATAGTCTTCTCTTCGCATGCAAATCGATATTCCGATAGACCACTGCATCAACCGGTTTTGACCGGTATAGTCATGACAGGGTTAATGTTGTTGTTTATTCTTCTTTTTTTCTTCTTTTTGGAGGGGGGAGGGGGGTGGGTGGGAATGGTGGGGGAGTGGGAGGATGGGGGTGGAGCGGGTCCTAATTCAGAAACCTAACGAGAAGTGCTTGTCTGGTAGATCCACCCCACCCCCGTTTAGGTTTTGAAATCTAGATGCCCTCAGTTGCCATCTTGTGAATAAGCTCCAGATTCATCTTAATACATGACACGTTACATTTTGTTTTCGTGATAATTGTGCTTAAAACACATTTGCTCCTCATTGGACCAGTCTCACGTGACCACAAAATACACGTGGTCGTTAGCAACAGGTGACACACCATGTCACTATCTTACAATCTGATAACAGCTTAGCTTTAGATCAAATAGTGTGCGTATTATCTCTCTATTTAAATAAATTTTAGAAACGTTAAAAAAGAATTTTGATTCTAAATCCATAAATTTATCCTTTTACGCACGGCCAAAAGATGTTATCTCCATGACAAATCTACATAAAACAGGCGATGTTTTATAAAATGACCAACTCTCGATGGGCTAAATCTAACATCATGTTAAAATGCTCTTGGTAGCATCAACATTTGCCTAATGTGATACAGAAATCATTGTTTCCAGAACCAAATAAAATGGATTGTTGAACATTTTGAACTTAATTTGATCGGATGTCATTGCTGCCTTAGGCAGCAATGGCTTCCGATCAAATTAAGTCCAAAACATCAAACAGAACGTTTCTTACATCGTGTTCAAAATTGTAACAAGTAACATGTTGCTGGCTTTGTTTTGGACGCGTGTTGGCATATTGCTAAGCTGTGCTATACAGAGATGTACGTTTTGTAATCAATGCGAATTGAAGTTGTTGCGATCTCCCACATCAACGCCCATGTTATTTGATAAAGAGTCTAACTTCGACATCACTTGCATCGAATTCATCTTTATTGCTACCTACACACCACATATAAAGGCATAGGCCTACTTGTTAGGCAGTAAAAGTTTCAAGTAACGAAATTTTCAACATAATCACCAGCTTTCCTGTAATGGCTGCATTGAAAATACGACACTATTATTTAGGGATGATGAGCATATATAAGCAGGCAAGATACATTAGATCTTTAAAATTCTTTTCTATATCCTTTTCAACACTGGGTTTGGTCTCGTACAATTATGCCCTATTTTGTAGGTAACGGTTTCCAACTTCAGATTCCTATTTGGTGTCAAATGAATTTTCACCCTTACGTCGAAAGACTAGAATAATTTCCATCATAAGACTTAATGAAAATTTTTACAAAAACAGCAATTCTTCTGGCAGCTGTGCGTATATTTAGCACAAATTCCTAATATACCAGCGGTTCAAAGCGGACATTAGCGATAAAAGGTTACATATAGCACCCAATTTGTGAGGGATTGAATGATAATAATATTCTCTTATTAGGTTATTTACACTTTGCTCCGGTCCACGTGTGAAAATAAAGGTACTATACACAGGTACGATTCATATTTCCAAACCAATATATACTTTGTTGAAACTAGGTGATCATAATATCGTGACAAAAGGTCTATATCTCTATGAATTAACCCTCTGATATACGGGGTGTCTGTAGCAGCAGTGTATGAAAGAAGGTGGACATTTTTGAAAACACGATTGCTGGGTATTAGTGGTGCCTTACACAGCTATAGCTCAGATCAAAACTGTTTCAACTACTCATACGTGAACATAATAACCAGTCTATATTTATATTCCTTATGTTCGTTCACCAGCAGATCGTTAATGTCTTTGTGCTGTGTAACCATTCACCGATAAATCCATTAAAAAGTAGATTATTTACGAAATAAAACTTATTCTGTTGAATATTTTGAAATTAATTTGACTGGAAGCCGTTGCTGCCTAAGGCAGCAACGGCTTCCAATCAAATTAATTTCAAAATATTTAACAGTTTTCATGCATGGTTGCCTTGAAAATGAGATACGGGGAATTCATCCGTGAAAGGGGCAAGCTGTAGGCCCTATAGACATTATGTACATCGGGTATAAGATGTATTGAAAACACATATTTGCACATTAAAATGTCAATTTAAGCTTGCGTGTCTCGTATACATAAATTTGCTTTCATAACGGGATCGAATAAATAAAAAAAAACGAATTCAATCTACGTATGGGTGATATTCCGGTTATTATTTGGACACTTTTCGTAGTGAACGGAGAGATCCGATCTGTTACTCAAGTATCTGCCGTCATAATCAATTATGTCATACGTTAGCTGACGTCACAATCAAAGGTATGTAGGCCTAGGTCCGTCACGAAAGTCGAATAGTTCGTTAGAAAACTGCAATGAATTGTATGTCTTTGGTGAATTTACAATTTAATAAACAGTATATTGAATATTTTGAAGGTAATTTGACTGGGAGTAACGTGAACATGAACAGCCCCCAGTCAAATTAGTTTCAAAGAATTCAGCAGCTTACTTGCACAGTTAGCTTGAAATTTAGATTATGGGAATTCACAAATTTACAACGTGTTAAACTCGATTTCAACACGCGAACAAAGTGGGCGGAGCTTATCTGGAAATGGGCGTGGCGTTATTAGAAATCGATGCCTTTACTGTCAACCTGCTTTGGTAATCTGACTATAACATTGCTCAGCTGATCAAGATTGTATACAGAAATACAGAATGATGACGCACACTAATACAGCACCATCTTTCAAGACAACCTTCCCATGCGGCTAGCGCGTATGCTTAATGTGGTTAATATCCTTCTAAACCAAACAAATTACAGATGACAAATCCCTTAAGATATCGTAATATTTTGTTGAATATTTTCAAACAAATTTGCCTGGAGGTTGTTAATTTAGTTTAAAGAAATGTCACATCATAATATCTGTATGGTTGCATTAAAAATTGGGACACTCGTTCTGGGGTTTGACAGGTTTGATACTGCGAACACTGACCGTCACAGAACTCGTTTCAAAATATACAACAATAAAACATTTCTTAACTTTTAAAAATATGTTCGATTTCACCTGTCTAGTTGCAATTCTAATGCGGTTTAAGGCTTTAGCACTTACTTAAACCGGTCGAAAAGCGGCTTCTGTAATGTTCTTGGAGAATGTCCATCTGCAGACCAGGAGATAATTTTTGAAAATTTACCACTGGAATAACCGAGCCAGTTATTCCAAAGGTAAATCTTCAAAAACTATTTTCTCTTGCTCTGCAAACGGACATTTTCCGAGAAAATTTAAATTTTCTTAATTAAATTTGAGGGTTAAAGGGCTGCGACGATATCAGATCTACACTTCATGACTCGAGACACGTATTTACAATGATGGTGTCGATGTCGTCAACTTTAACATCAACTATGCTATGTACAAAGGGCGAGTAAGATGTCAGTTATTTACATATAACCATCTAGTTACAGTGAGTACTTAGTATACAATGACATATAACCTATGAACAATCATTTTTACAATTCATGAAGAAGATCATTCTTATGTATATTATTAGTATGATAACATATATATTTCTGGACATGGCGAAGCAGGCTCGCATTACAATATAGAGTAATTTTGACCACGTTAAATGAGAACACTAACAGGGAACTGTCACAGCACGTCAAATAATGGTTTTTGCATATTTCTGTTGAATATTTTGAGACCAATTTGACTGGGAGCTGTTGCTGTCTATGACAGCAACAGGTTCCTGTCGAATTACTTTCAAAATATTCAACAGCTTACCCGTTACCTTGAAATTGAGATTCTAGTAATTCAGGATGAAATGTTTAGTGGGCTGACCACATGCCACTGGCGACTATCCATAAATAAGCATAATTCGAGTCCCGATGACTACGCTCAACTTCGATTCACGCTCCACAGTCTCTTAGAATGGACATGTTCAGTATATAATTAATATCAAGCTTTGAGGACAGTGTGGCCATCTTACAGCGTGGTCATCTTGGGTGCATATGAAGAATCATGTTTTTTTAATACATATACATTGGTGGTCACATGATTAAAGTTTCTTAAGATGAATTTTAGCTTCCCTTGTGCCCCCACCAAACATGGATCTGAAAATTGTCTCTTAGTACATTTCATTGTCATAGAAATATCACTCGCAAGCAGAATTAGATGCCAATTCTATGTGGTCTCTGACGATGTGTCTTAACCAATATAACCCTGATGCCAGGTATCTGATTCTGAGGAGCCAGCAGAAGAAAGACTGACCGTGTTTATGTTGGACACAATGTTGCCGACAGCTGGCGGTGCTTAAATCGCAACAGAGTTCAGAAACGTTGTTTCCAAGATAAACGCAACTCATTTTGAAAGCGAGCTGAATCAAGGAATCTACGAATTTACTTGCCCTTCGAGGTCAACCATTTCATGGTAAACCGGGATCTGCAACGGTTTTATCAGAATCTCAATTTCAAGGGAACTATACAGGTAAGCTGTTGAATATTTTGAAACCAATTTGACTGGTATTTTTACTCACAGTCAAATTAGTTTGGAAATATTCAACGGAATACATAGTAAAATGTAAATTTATCAAAAATTTGTACACTTCGGGTAATACAATTCGTGCAATTCATTCGTACAATGAATTTCATTCATACCAATTCATACAATTCGTACACTTGACGGACTATTCAATGTTCATGAGGGGGTTATAATACGTCATCATTATTGTGACGCCAGCATACATGTGACGTAATGGACGAATTCGATTTGTCACTCAAGTGTATGACGCCATAATCAATTACATCACATGTAGGGTGACGTCAGAATCAAAATATATAATGAATGGTTTATCTATGTCCATCATGAACACTTAGTAGTCCGTCAAGTGTACGAATTGTATGTCTTTACATTTCAGTGCATTCTGTTCTGCCATAGGTAGTAACAGCTCCAAGTCAAATTAGTTTCAAAATATTCAACAGGTTAGATACATAGTTACCATGAAATTTGGATTCTCGGAATTCAGGATTCAAAGTATATAAGTCGACACCAACGCGTGCAACGCTAGAGATGAGCGGGGCATAGTTAAAAGTGGATTCATCCATTGATTAAAACGCCATATACTTGAGTGACATAAGGACGCGTATTTATGTGAAACAGCTTACAAGTCGGAAATCAATAAATGTACTACCACATCTGAATATTGTTGCCATCATTACCAGAGGAACACGACTACAATGGTACTTAAATTCGTACACAGTTTTCGGAGTAATATAATGTTCGATGCGAAAGACCACACAGCCATTTATATATGCAACTTACTCTGGAGAAAAGTGCAAGTCTTTAGACCATTTCGAAATTTGAAGGTCAAAGCAAACTCGGCGTTTGCTTTCTCGTCCGAAAAGTCACACTGCGTATGACAACGAAAACATAGTTCAATCGCAAGCACTTTTTTGCTTTTGCACTCCTAGAACATTCAATTGAGGTCAGTTTGACATATTAAGGCAGCTCAAATCTGATAATGTAATGAACAAAATGAAGAATGGAAAACGGCATGTCCACGGAAAAATAAACTCCTGTAAATTCTCGCGTTTTTCCATCCCAAAGAACGGTGTGAGGTTGCGTATATTACTGTCCGAAATGTCCTTGGCATCCTTCTTGGCAGATTTGGAAGAGTGCTAAGCACTATACGACATTGGAAATTCAAAATCCGTTGGATGGAAATTTATTTGTCTCGGCCTAAATACGTATGATGTAGTGGCTATGACGTCACTAGTGTCTAAAATCTGTTATTTCCTTGGCATTATCTCATAGTACAGATCATAAATAAGTTAACAGGTTTCAAAGGCAAAAACAGAAACATTTTAGTAGGGCCTACCATTTTGATTCGAACACAATGTCAGAAATGTTCTGTTGAATATTTTGGACGTAATTTTATCGGATGCCATTGCTGCCTTAGGCAGCAATGACGGCCAATGAAATTAAGTCCAAAATGTTACGTTTTATTTTGATTTGATAATATGTTAAGTTATTTCTGAGCTGTACTATAGGACTATATTGCGCTCTAATTGCATCCAAACAAACCGGAGCACGTTCAGGAGCGCGAAAAAATGTTCCACCGTTACGTAACAGTGTTCAACAATGTGTCGTATACCCACCATATACTTCAGTTTGGTAATGTAGATGGCACATTACTGAACACTGTCGCAGGACGAAAGCAAATGTTCGCCGAATATTCGCCTTCCTGAACATACTACAGATGCACTATTTTTCTGGTACGAGTTCATAACGTATGAATGAAGCGGATGAAGAAATACTGTTTTCGATTTATAAAGCAGGTTTTGCTGAAAGTTAATAAAATTCAGTGCATATTCAGCAAGAACTATTAGCAGCACCCTTTAATTATATGCGTCAGTTAGCACGCAAAGACGTAGCTAATACTGTGCGATGCTGGCTGAATCAGTGGTGACGTTATTAACACTTCATCCACAAAGACACAGTTTACCAAATTCTTTAGAATCTCAAATATATCACGTTTGATAATTTGAAACTAATTTGACCTCGTGCAACAACAGCTACCAGTAAAATTATTTTCAACATATTCAACAGTTTATTAGTGTGGTGCGTTTGAAATTGAGGTGATTAGAATTCACGCTTCAAAAGGTTAACGACAACGAGACTTTACAGAGATAATCCTGTCGAATAGGTGCACCCCACAACGCACTAAAATGCGCACTTATCATTATCAAATCTTTACCTAGTGCCAATTGTATTAGCAGCTGATTATTTTGACAACAGTTTAAAAATAGAATCTGAAATAATGGCGTCAGCAAACATATAGATAAAATCGTGATTACTCTTCTAGTTAGTTGAAGTGTTCATAAAGTAACAGATAGTTCTAAATTTATTTAGAATTCACATCTTTTTATCAATTTATGAACACTTTAAGAGTTATAGAAGCTTCGTATGTTTTCGTTATTTCCAGTCTATCACTGATAGTACAACTTCTAATAGCCAATTAATATCCACAGAATGCATTAAGATTGTATGGTGTTCCATAACAGAGGGATCCGGTCAGTCACTAACGGATATAACATCATACTCAATTACGTCACACGTAGGCTGACGTCACAATACATAGTGACGTATCTAGCTCCGTCATGAACTTTGAAAAAGCCACCAATTGTACGAATGATGGAATTTCTAGGGATTTACTATTTAATAAAAATATTTTGAAACTAATTTAACTCGGCGACCTTACTGTGACCCAGTTAAATTAGTTACAAAACATTCAACAGCTTACCTGTATAGTTACCTTGAATTTAGCATCGTGGTAGGCATAATTCTGGGTTCAAAGTAATAAATAGATTCCAGCACACGCACATAGTAGGCGGCGCTTAGATAGAAATGGGCGGGGCATAACGTTAATTTATACCTTGCGCGACACACGGTGGCCATTATGGCCCATCATAAGATTGACTAATATGTGGGTGGGGTGGGGTGGGACTAATACCATTATTCCGTATCTAATACATCATCTCGCCCTCTAGCATCGTCGGTTTCGTATACGTTTTCTTGTGACTCGATTCATACTTCATGTCATCCTTTTTAACCGCGTCGTCTTCCTTCGCGGCGACGGTGAGCAAACGAGAGAAGAGTTTCAAAGTGTCTTTGCTGCTCAGGACCGCCTCCTCGTCACCGTCACCGGAAGTCTTACCAGGGGTGTTACGCATCACGTGATCATAAAGACGTTTACGTTGATCCGTGGCCCTGAGATCGATTTCAATCCGTCGCGTGACGATGGCTTGACTTTTGCGCCACACATGAAACTCCATATCCACCGGGGTAATACGTTCAGCGATGACGCGGATAATTATAATCGCCGTACCCTTCTTCAACATCAGATCTATATGCTCCGAGACGGTATCGAAGTTCGTAGTGTCACGAGCGTTACTTTTACTACCATCCGCGTGAATAAAGTTTATATCGCCGTATATTTCTTCGTGATGGTGCTCCACATCGATGTGTTGCGTTACGTCCTTGGCATCGATGTTCGCCAATCGTGACAATAATAACTGACTGAGATTTTGTTTCTTCTTGTTCGGTGAGCTGCTGCGGGTCGTGGTCCGTTTGGTCTCCGTCTTCATCTCACGATAGGGTCCACCTGTTGGAATATCCACATTATTACTATTAAATCCCCAGTAACGGGAGTCACCACTAGGCCGGCTAAAAGCACTTTCATGCGCAAATCTAGACGTGAATTCTGTTATAGCATGCGAGTTGTATGACAACGCCATAGATCCATGCATACACAAGGATGCGAAGATAGGATCCCGGTGCGATGAATGACCACAATCCGAAATAAACATGCAAAATGAAAGAAAAACAGAGCAGATATCCCGAGTTATTTGTGAATCGTGCATGTTAAATATGACAACAGTAACATACATAGACTCATGGAAGTATGAAAATATCGTTATACACACTAAACACAGGTAACAGTTTAATAATTTAACCCCCGGAATTGTTCATGAAAATTTCAATTTACTCATAGAAACTGTCCATCTGCAGATCAAGAAAAGACTATTAAAAAAAGTTTTCAGTGGAATGACTGGCTCGGTTATCGAGCCAGTCATTCCAGTGGTAGATTTTCAAAATAGTCTTTTCTTGGTTTGCATATGAACATTTCTCAAGACCACTGCGGAAGCTGTTTTTGGCTGTTGAGTGTTGCAGGGTTAATACAACTCAGTTGTCACTTGGTATATGCATTGACTGGGGCCTTAATCATTTGACCCAAGCATTTTCAGCAAATAAATTTCAAGGTAACTAACTATAGAGGTAAGCTTTTAAAAGCTTTGAACCCAATTGGCCAGGAACATATTGCTTTCATACGTAGGAACAAGTCCCCGTCAAATTAGTTTCAAAGTAATCAACATACTATCTAATAAATTGCAAATGAGTTTTCTAATGCTGGTTTTCTGCTTAAAAGATTTATGATGGTGTTCTGTCTTAAAGAATTGACGATAATTTGGCATCGTTGATTTCGATAATATTATGATATAACTGATAGAAGCACGTATTATGCAATAATAAACGCCATAGTATTCACACCAAGTGCCGATATTTTCTAACTTCCATGAGTATTATATATACGTGATAAGTAAGTATGGAATACATGTACACATATTAGCGACTATCTCTATGTAGAAAGCGTGCAATCATATAACAGATCATCCCAGTCCATAGTGCAAGTCTATGGTGCGTGAGTGCGTACGTCCATGCTTGAATGAATGAATGAATGAATGAATGAATGAATGAATGAATGAATGAATGAATGAATGAATGAATGAATGAATGAATGAATGAATGAATGAATGAATGAATGAATGGGTGGGTGGGTGGGTGAGTGGGTGGGTGGATGATTCGCTGGGCGGATGGATTGCCTGCCATTTTGTACATTATTGTATTTTACATATACCGTTGTTTAATAATTTCACTTGGAATTGAGGTGCTAGTTACTGGGCTTTTTGGATAGACTGCGGTGATTATTGCGGATGTATTGCCTTTTATGGGTGATTTGTCTTATCTACAGTCAGCTTATAAATAAGTTAACACGTTTCCAAAACAAGACAGAAACATGTTAGTTAGTAAGAAAATTATGTCGGCCATTTTGATCATAATTGGATTGGAAGAGATTGCTGCCTTAGGCAGCAATCTCTTCCCATCCAATTATGTTCAAAATAGTCAACGGTACGTTTTATTCTGTCTTGGAAACATATTAGGTTATTTCAGAGTTGCTCTGTATGTATTGTCGTCCATCCTTCTCTACATCAAACCGCTAAATACAGATATTTGTTGTAGCATCAGACTATGTTGGATTTGCAGCAACATGTCAGTATGAAAACGAGAAATAGGGTTTATTACAATAATACATGACTACGATTAAATTCGTTAAAAATGCATATACGTAAATACAGCTATCCGTTTCTTCCTATGCCCTGCCCATTTCTAGCTAAGCTCCGCCCATGCTTTTCGCGTGTCGTGATAGATTTATATACTTCGAGTCCTGAATTCCCAGAATCTTAATTCCAAGGTAACTAGACAGGTAATCTGTTGTAATGAATGACGTATCTATAGGTCCGTCAGGAATATTGAATAGTACGTCAAGTGTACGAATTGTATGTCTTTACTATTTAATAAAGATACTGTTTAATATTCTGAAACTAATTTAACTGGGTGTTGTTGCTACCAGTTAAACTAGATTCAAAATATTAAATAGAATGTTTATTAAATAGTAACGGAATACGTCATTCATTATGCATTTTGACTTTGACGTCAGCCCACATGTGACGTTATTGCCCTTGAGTGACAGATCAAACCTAGCCATCGGTGGGTGTGATTTTTAGATATATCTCTATATCGCGATTTTGAAACTAATTTAACTGGGTGTTGTTGCTACCAGTTAAACTAGATTCAAAATATTAAATAGAATGTTTATTAAATAGTAACGGAATACGTCATTCATTATGCATTTTGACTTTGACGTCAGCCCACATGTGACGTTATTGCCCTTGAGTGACAGATCAAACCTAGCCATCGGTGGGTGTGATTTTTAGATATATCTCTATATCACGATTTGATTATAAATCACTATATTAAAGATGCTAATTTAAAAAAGGAAACTCGTGAAAAATTTATGTTGAACATTTTAAACTTATTTAAAATGAAAGATGTTGCTACCTGAAGCAGGAACAGCTTTTTGTCAAATTAATTTCAGAATCTATGGTTAAATCTTCGTATGCTTTATTTATCCTAGCGAAGACCATAATCTCTATTGTACTAGGAAATATAAGTGAAAATATTTTCACACACGACACTCAGTCTGCTAAAGCCAGCCATCCCTTATTTAAGTGATTTATATTTATTCTCCTTTTAATTATTAGACTTAGAACAGATGAAACATCGAAATCGAGATACCGGATATTTTGCATAATTAAATCAAAATAACTTGTGGGTATATCGTGAAAAGAAATAGATCGAGAGATAGAGTTGTGTGGTATCAAACCATGCGTGAATTCCGCGATACAAATTGAGTTTGATACAATAGGCCTATATATATATAATATATATTTAGACGTATATTATATACGTCTAAATATCTATAGGCCCTAATTAATGTTAATGGCTACATGAACAAATTATTATTTCAAGCCATCTTTCAGGAAATTGACAATTAAGCCCTGTTTGTTTTTCTGTAGCATTGATAGTAATATGTAACGTAAATTGATCATATAATATTTTTAATGCCGGCATGTATGACGTATAATAATTAGACATGGGTATGTGAACGCAACATGCATGCAGGCATTTGCATTCAAATGTGTCAAAATTGCATTCCCAAAATCTGTCGCTGAAAGTTGAGCTGGTATGTAGGGCTACAAGACATAAGCTTCTTCATCATAGACACAGTCACGTACGGGTATGCGCGCTATGCCCGTAACGATGATAGATAGGTATGACACCATTATTGGCAATCATGTTATTATGGTATTTGATATATCCGTGTATGAACTGTAATCTGAAAATCAACTAATTCAGAAATGTCAATAGACGAGGACTTATTAATATCAATTCCACCATGACAGTATGAAAGGGGCCCGTGATGATGTTCAGGTTAAGGGCTAAACGGAAGAATGTGGTGTATGGTGTTTTCATCATCAGTGTTGATAGGTGTCTGATGCCATGTCACGAGACCACACAACGAAGGTGGATACTCTGACGCCATTTGCAGATCGTACGAGATAATATTCGTTGATGAGCTCAAGCAAATTCGACCCATAGTAGGTCTAAATCCACACCGGAATGGAGAGATCTGATCTGTCACTCAAATATACAAATCATAATCAAGAACATCACATGTAGACTGAAGTTAAATGCATAATGCGTAATGAATGACATATCTAGCTCCGTCGTGAACATTTAAAAGTCTGTGAAGTGAACGAATTGTATATATCGTTACTATTTAATAACATTATGGTGAATATTGTTTAATTAATTTGACTGGGCGCCAGTCAAATTAGTTTTATAATATTCAACAGCTGGTTTAGCTGTATAGCTACCTTGAGAATGGGATTCTGGGAAGTCACCGTTGCAAGTATATAAAACGATATTAATCCGCGCATTATGTGGATGGAGCTTATCGAGAAAGGGGTGGGGCATGGCTAGAAATGGACCCCTCTATTCAATCAACCAGTTAACCCGACATGAGCAGGTGACAATGAAGGAATCCAGTTTTAGCTATGCCCGGCCCATCTCTAGCTAAGCTCCACACACGCTTTGACCGTGTTGGAATCTATCGATGACTGACCTCCCTGAATCCCAATTTCTAGAAAACCTATACAGGTAAGCTGCTGAATATTTTGAAACTATTTTGACTTGGTGCTCTTACTGCCTCTGGTATGTTTATTAAATTATAAAAACATGCAATTCGTACAAACTGACGGACTATCAAGGTTAAAGACGGAATATTTCTGTTAATTATGACTGTGGATTGTGATACTGGAAATGTGGCGTCAACCTATATGTGACGTAGCTGATTATGACGCCATATGATTGGACTAAAAACTGGATTCCTTAATTTCCAATAAACACATGAAATGATTGGCATCAAATAACTAGCTCTCTGCGACTGTTATTTGCATGCCACCCGACCGACACACCCCCTATCACCCCTCCCCACTTCAACGTGCATAGACAACAAACCTGGACCAGCAATGCACCATTGACCATCAAATTGCGTATGTCTGTCGATCATTCACGCATGAGTACACTGTATGCTACCATGACAGGTCTACGGATTCACCACAACCTGTGGCAAACGCCGAGGAAGACGAATGGTGCAATGCACAAGACCCAAGCAAATCATATGTTGTTTTTTAAAGAGTGGATGAAATACATCCAGAATAGTCATATAATATATATGTTGTAGCTAAAAATGGTGATTCGTGCAAACATTAAATTTAGCCTTATTCTGTAGAAAGTGTTATACTCAGTCAACATAACGCTAACTGTTATACTCAAACAATGGGGGCAAAGATGGGATCAGGTATCCATAGACCATATTACAAATCAATACTTATTGTGTATATGTCAAAATTATAATATGAATTTCGATCCCATGTCTCTGCATACACATGTCTGTTCGAATAAAATTCATCCCCATTCCTTGTTTGTGAACACTGGATATATGTATGAAAGATTGTAACGTGCGTGAAGAGTTTGCAAACATAGACAGACGCCATTTACAGTGCCAGTATATCAAGGGAACATGCTGTGTAGCCGGAAATGTCGCCTTCCAGTCTTTTTGGAAGCCATATGTTCGTGACTCTAAATCGCCTTGAAAATCAAGATGCAACTATATGATGCTACATATGTTTCCATCATGCTATAGAATTGCAAAGGCTGAGCAGCTCCAAAAGGTCTCTTGAACAAACTCGACGCATGTCACCGCAAACATCTGCGAGCCATTACAAATCATCGCTGGCCACGCAGTCTAATATCAAATGTAAGATTCTACAAACTGTGTAACACAGGTGTCTGAAAGTAGCACAATAGCGATAGTCTATGTTCGGACATGTTCTTCGAATGCCATAAAATATGCCTGCTCAGAAAGCACTAGAATTTGCAGCGGTAGGTGCCAACCTGTATCAGGAACGCCAAGGAGACAAACAACATCAAATTGCTATGTATTTGCGATCAGACCACAAAGAACGCAATCTAGGACCACGAAAACCCAGAAAGAACCTAAAGAGTCTTAGGAGGCTCGCAATGGACACGGCACAGTGGTGAATATTGAAGAAAACCTGACTGCAGCTGAAAAATGTCTTCATTTCTTGATCTGCAGAACACAGTCACTCATCATCATCATCATCATCATCATCATCATCATCATCATCATCATCATTGTCCCACCTCAAGTGCATTGCTGGAAACTGATTGCCATGTTAGGGACTAGAAGTTGTGTGAATTTCATAAGCATCATATGAATGTCTCAAAGAACAATCTGGCGATGTTTTAGATGTGGTCATCTTTCGCGAAAATCCATTATATATTATAACGTTGTAATAGATAGATCTGATCTGTCACTCAAGCATAGGATGTCATAGTTAATTACGTCACATTTAGGCTGATGTCACAATCACCATGCCTAATGAATGGTGTATCTAGGTCCGGCAATTGTACGAAATGTATGTCTTTATTATTTAATAAACAGTTTCTTGAATATTATGAAACTTATTTGCCTGGACGCTCTTGCTGCCATATAGACAGCACTAGCATCCAGTCAAATTAGTTTCGAAATATTCAACAGTTTACCTTGATATTCAGTTCCTTGTACTTCAGGATTCGGTCGATCCAAACACGAGCAAAGCGTGCATGGATAGAGCGTAGCTAGAAATTGGTAGGGCATAAATAGAGATGGATTCCTTAATGGACCTTTCCAGTTTTAGCCATGCCCCGCCCGTCTCTAGCTCAGTTCCACCCACACCTCGGCATGTTGGGATCAATCGAGCCGTGAACTCCCTGACTATCAATTTCTAGAAAACTATACAGGTAAGCTGTTAAAATACAACAGTCAAATTAGTTTCAAAATATTCAACAGCATGTTTATTAATTAGTAAAGACACCGTTATACAACCTGACGGACTATTAAGCGTTTAAGACGGACTAAATCGAGTCATTCATGACGTAATGATTATGACGTCACCCTACACGTCACGTACTTGATCATGACGTCATATGATGAATGGATAAATTTGAAAGGTCCATTATGATCAGGAAACGTACCCAGCAGAATGTATGCTATTTATCTGTGCTTCGTGGGGATGTTGATGTGGTTTGATGTGCACAAAGGAGAGATGGCAAAGAAAGCAATTCCAAAATATCTTTCAAAACCTCAATAAAGTACATTCACAGATTTACACGTGCAACTGCATTTATTTAGAATACGTGGTGCTTTACAAGTCACGAAGCTGCCATCCTTATGTTGCATTAAAGCTAGACTCTGTGCATAAAAAGTTAGGCCTACATATTTGAATAATTGTGGCTGGGGTGTCTGATGACTCAAGCCATACACATATCAGTAGGCCCACCAATTAGATTCAATTTATTGCAATGAATCCATACAATATGGTGTGAACATACAAACACACACTAGATATAGATACATAAAAACACAAGTTAAATTCCATAATTGTGTTTCGATGACGACACTAACTTCAACAAACCTGACTAGAATATTGCCCACCCCCTTGAACATATTATATTTAGCATAACAAGTTTTTTGACGAAAATAGCTTCTTATATCCGGAAGAATATCTTGAAACTGGTTAGGTTTGTACCAGGCTGGAGGCCAACGTCTATGCTACGCTGTCTTCATTTTATTAAACACCCCTTTTCATTAAGGATTCTCAAACGGCTTGCTACAGCATAATAGAATAGGTTGAATATTATGGGAATATTTTGCCGAAAAGCCTAACACAGACATGTTTTTTAGATACATTCTTCAGAATTACCAGCCGTGTTCCACTGTAGTATGAAATACTTATTACTTAAATTGTATAAAATTAAATACGCTAATAAATTTGAGAAATCGTTACATTGAATTAACATTAGAAAACCTGTTTGCCAGAGTATACCTAGAGGCCTAATCAACATTACTACTCCGATACGTAAAAAAATGAAAATGTATTATAAATTGATACAGAGATACGTATCAGGTCGCCCTGTTTAAACTAAACTACAAACCCGTTTAGAGGATGGCTAAGTTACGCGGATTACGGTTTATATGGAGAAAAAAAGCCCACACTTAATCCTTGATATTGTTATACACATTTCATCTTAATTGCTAATTTGTGTCTTCAGTTCTGGGTGCTGTAAGGTGTGGCTGACGATGACACGTGGATTTTGTAGAAGATTTATTGTATGACTACCATGCTTCCTCAAAGGAGGTCATGTCTCATCTTGATATTTGCACGGGAGAGGAAGGGGTTAAAGGAAGGAGAAAACATTACATTCTCATAAATAATATCGCCTAAAGCAAGATTAAGACTTACAGATAAACCGAGTTTAATTTTACCTCTTTATACCTTCTCAACCCTAGGTTATTAACTAAATTATTTTTTATGTAAGGAATATGCTGTTGAATGTTTTGAAACTAATTTGACTGGAAACTGTTGCTGCCTATGGCAGCAACAGGTTCCAGTCAAATTAGTTTCAAAATATTCAACGGCATTCTTGCATAGCTGTTTTGAAAGTTGAACACTGACATTTGAAGAGTTAAATATATAAGAAATTTATATAAAACCGAGTTGTAGGGCCTATTTTAAATTACGTGTGTATGGTTGAACAGGGTGAGTGACCCTAAATCTAGTCGAAAATATCAAAAGAACGTTACTAAAGAAGTGGCATAAACTCCCCTTGAAAACCTAACCCATGAGCTTTACTAAAACGAGTTTGCCTTTAGCAAATATTGAGCGAGTAAACATGGGGATGTTCCAGATATTTTAACAAAATAAAATAGCCTGATTTGTTAGAAATCAGGTGTAAAGGCTGAGATTAGAGGGATGGAAAGAAACAGAGGATGACATAGACATAGCGGTGACTCATTACATTTGTGTCCAAAAAATTTACAAGAATTCTATCGAGCAATTTCAGAAGCCTGTTTGCTTTTTTGTATTATCAAACAAAGATCCGTTGTGGCCTTAGGGGAGAGCCGGTCTGGCAACGTCCCACTGCCTTACAGATTAGGCAGCTACAAAATATTTCAAAAATGATTTTCTGATTTTGCAAGAAAGTGGCCCAAAGTTACCATGTTGTTTATCACTCAGTGCCATGTGTCATAACGATACAATTGACTAAGAATCGAACCCGCAACTGGCAATAGCGTCAAGCATCGTTCGCAGCCCACACATGTTTCAAGCAGATCAAATGATTTTGACCGTAATTGTAACTAGCTAGGCATACAACGTGATTCAAACACATGTTAATGCCTTTAAAATTAACCTAAATTATTCTATCGCTTAGCGCTTGTAGCACGGATTTGTTATATTCGTAAATGTATTTCCCATTCCTATATATGGTAACCATTGTTCATTTTTTTAAACTGTGTTGCTGCAAACAATCAGTGCCCAGCATGTTGCGGCAACCTTGGTGCCAAAATGTATAGCAGCGTTTCTTCTACAGACTGTATACATGTACGAATAGACGATTCTCATCAGCGCGTCACAGCACAGCTTATAACTAATTGAACATGTTTCAGAGACAAAAACAGAAACACGTTAGTTATTAAGAATTGTCCTGTTGAATATTGTGAACATAATTGGCAGCAGTACCTTCCAATCCAATTGATGAATCCAGTTTTTTCTATGTCCCGGCCATCTCTAGCTAAGCTCCACCCGCGCTTTGCCCGTGTTAGGATCGATTGATCCATGTACAGCCTAAATCTCAATTGTCAGAAAACTATAAATGTAACCTGTTTAATATTTTGAAACTAATTTGACTAATTAGTTTCAAAATATTCAACAGAATGCTTATTAAATAATAAAGACAACGATTCGCTCAACAACGGCTTAGTTCGTCATCAATTAAACATTCCTGACAAACTTAGTTACACCATTCATGAAGTAATTGATTATGACGTCATCATACACATCAGGTAGTTGATTATGACGTCATATGATTGATGGATAAACTGGAAACATCCATTATGTTCAAAATAGTCAACAGTACGTTTTATTCTGCTTTCAAAACATGTTATTTCGGAGCTGTACTGTACTGTACTGGTTAAGCTAGCCCAATATAGACATGTTCCAATAAACACAAGTACATAATTTCTCAACTATCTAATATTTGAACGCTTTATAAATATGATATTTAATATGCATTTATTTGTAATCGGCCGTTGGCCCTTGAGCACGATATTTAAATATAATTTCACACAAATATATTGCATATGACATGACTAATAGAATGCTTTTAAGACTTTCATATCAGCATTTACTTGAGAGCAATACATGGTAGAGTCACGCATCAGCGCATTTGTGATAGTCGTGCTTAAATTTGTGAATTTTCTTTACTTAATTTTATGAATTTATCTAAGTTACTCATGTAGAAAATGCTATAGTATAACTGCGGGGTGAATTGACGCGAACATAGGACTCACACCCACTTATTATTATTATTATTATTATTATTATTATTATTATTATTATTATTATTATTATTATTGTTATTATTATTATTATTATTACTATATACTGTAAAGTTTTAACCTTCACAGACCAGATGCGACAACTTTATAGGCCCTAAATATGATGTAAATAATATTCGGTTGGATATTTAGAACCTAATTTGTCCGCGAGCTGTTGCTGCCTAATCTCCGCCCATCTCTAGCTCAGCTCCACCCACACCTCGCCAGTGTTGGGATCGATTAATCTCTGACCTACCTGAGTATAAATTTCCAAAAAACTATACAGGTAAGCTGTTGAATATTTTAAAACTAATTTGACTGTGTACTGTTGCTGCCTATGGCAGCAACAGGGCCCAGTCAAATTAGTTTCATAACATTCAACAGCATGTTTATTAAATAGTAAAGACATACACTTCTTACAACGTGTCGTACTATTACGCCCAAGTGCGTAAGACGGACTAAATGATCGAATTATCGTGCTGCAATTGAGTATGACGTCTTCCTACATGTCACTCAGTTGATTATGACGTCACGGGAAAGTTCCTTAACCATCAAGATATTCAGCAGCTTTCGTGTACGGTTATCTTGAAACAGTGACACTAGAATTTCAAGTATTAGATAGTTAACGTTAAGCCGCTAAGGTGCATATTCACAGTAAAATGGTTTAAAATAACGGTGTCAAAATTGTATACTTTTAGGGGTTGAAATCGTCGGCCTAGATGTAAGGAAACGAAATAAATATTAACATATGATGATTTTATTACGTATAAATTAATATAACTATTTAAGTTGTGAAATTGAATTAGAGACACCAGTTCCTAATTCAACTTCGCAATTAAAAAATGATAAAAGTATGTACGGAATGAAATCATCATACATTAAGATTTATCTCGCTTCATTACATTGAGGTAAAAAAATTGAACCTCCAAAAGCACACAATTTTACGGTTGAGTGGCTGGCTGGCTGGGTGGCTGGCTCGCTGGATGGATGGGTGGATGCAGGGATGCATGAATGGATGAATGAATGAATGAATAAATGAATGAATGAATGAATGAATGAATGAATGAATGAATGAATGAATGAATGAATGAATGAATGAATGAATGAATATTCAGTTAACGGATTGATATTCAGAGTCATTCTTTGGATGTTTATTTTACAAATTCTATTTACGAAATTAGATAATTGATGTAAATTTAACCCTTTAACCCTCAGATTTCTTAAAAGAAATTTAAATTTTCTCATAGAAAATGTCCATTTGCAGACCACGAGAAGACTAATTTTGAAAATTTACCACTGGAATGACTGGCTCGGATATAAAATGACTGGCTCGGATATCGAGGCAGTCATTCCAGTGGTAAATTTTCTCCTCTCTTCGCCTGCAAATGGACATTTCTCAAGACCACTGCAGATGCGTTTTTTGGCTGCTTTGAGTGTTAAATGGTTAGTATTATGAAATCATGCTTTAAATTATGTTACCCATTACTACTACTGCTACTACTACTACTACTACTACTACTACTACTACTACTACTACTACTACTACTACTACTACTACTACTGCTCTACTACTACTACTACTACTACTACTACTACTACTACTACTACTACTACTACTACTACTGCTGCTGCTGCTACAGCTACTGCTACTGCTACTACTACTACTACTACTACTACTACTACTACTACTACTACTACTACTACTACCACTACTACCACTACTACCACTACTACTGCTACTGCTACTGCTACTACTCCTACTACTACTACTACTACTACTACTACTACTGCTGCTGCTACTGCTACTACTACTACTACTACTACCACTACTACTACTACTACTACTACTACTACTACTACTACTACTACTACTACTACTATTACTATTATTATTATTATTATTATTATTATTATTATTATTATTATGATTATTATTATTTACTCACCCGGTCGTCGTTCCTCTTGTTCAAACGATTTATACAGGTCCTGGTCGCTGCTGTAGAGTGGATTCTGCTTGTTTAAAGAAAATGAATCGTCGAAAATGTTCAAATTATCATCGTCCTCGTCCTCTGTCAGACTAATGTCCATAGAGTTTTTAATGAGGATATTTCCTCGTACAACTTTCATCGGCTCAGTTTTCTCTGTGGATTCCGCATGCCGTTCATGGTCCTGCTCATATGACATGTTCAGTGTCCGACGTACAGGTGGCGCTGTGCTCTCCGAAGTGACTGGAATTTGGTGTACACGTTTTGGTTCACGAGAGTTAACGACTTCGTAAGATTGGTTTAATATGAGGTTGTAGTCAACGTCGTCTATTGGGGACTGGGGCCGCTGGGCTTTCCTATCTGGTGCTTTAGATGCATGCACTGGCTTTTCAGTGACCAGGCGCATTTGGCGTTTTGGTTCAAGAGTTTTAACGACTTTGTAAGACGGCTTTAGATTATGGTTAGAATCCACCTCGTCTATTGGTGACTGGGGGCGTTGGGCTTTCTTATATTGTGCTTTAGATGGATGTACTGGCTTTTCAGTGACCAGACGCTTGTGTGGCTTTTCTCGTGATGGTCCTGTATGGACCGGCTGTTCCTTAACCGGGGCTAGACGCGCCCTGTAGGGATCATCATCTGAGCTGCTCGTCACTTCTGTTCCTGTACCCGAGTCACCATTCGGATCCTTAACATTCAACCTCCTGTTTAAGATTGTGATTGTGCTGACATATTGTCCTGACCGTCCTGGAGATGATTCATGCGAGTTCACATACAACATATGATCTGACTTATATCTGCCGTCAGCTGACGACATCAGGGGCCGTACCCCGTATCCGTCTGCAAGAGAGTCCAAACTAACACTGCGCTTCATATCTACATATTTAGACTTTGACTTTTCCTTGTGGTATCTGGTTTCCTGCTTTCCGGGGATGGTCATGCTGACCGGTTGTCTGGTCAGTGGAATGGACATTATGGCCTGAGAGCGGTATGCTGTTTCGTCATCACTAAACACTTGTCTTCGATTGATGTCCACTGTAGTTTTATGTGGATGTTTCTGCCGATGACGCCCCCGGTATTCCGGCTCACTGTCTATGTCTCTGACTGGCATTCTCCGTGGAGAACCATGCATGGGTGGAGACGACACCCTAATCATATGATCTGGAGATCTGCCATGTTTTGTAAACGACCTGTCATGACTGGATGCGCTCTGGTGACTTTCATTGACGGTTTTTGTGTACTGTTTGTTCACGTGAGTGATTCTGCTTGGCTTATTTCGTCTTCCTGTGTCAGAATCTGAGCTTTGAGGGTCGAAACTTTCGTCAAAGCTCACAGTCGTGATATGCTTATCATCAGGGGACATTCCTGAAGAAGACCTAGAAACTGATGACGTAGACCGGTTGACATGAGTGTCCATGCTCTCCGGGCCTTTCAGATACAGGTGATGACTGCTTTGGTGAGGAGATTTCTCGCTACTACGAGGAGATAAATATGTCTGATTGTCCCGCTCCGTGTATACTGGATTATCTCGCGCCACGTGATAATGATCGTAAAACATTTTTTCAGACTTGTACGTTGTTGTCTGTTGAGGACCGTGATCAGAGGTTAAAATCAGTTGTTCAGACTTAGCGCGTCTCGGCGCTGCTGCGTACACGGCTGTTGTCGTTACCGGATGTTCACGACTAGTGGAATCTGAAGAAGATGTAGAACTCGACCTGTTCCCAGCTGACCTGTTATGATGTTTAGTTGGTGACCTTGACCGATGGTTACGTGGTAGTGAGCTGGTCAGTTTACTAGCCCCCTCTAGATGGACAACGTTGGATAGAGGTGGATGGTGGTGGGATGAGAAATCATATAAAACTTTAGATACGTTATTACTGTTGTTGGTGTTGTCATGTGATTTGCCAATTGTGCTGTCGCTGTTGCTGCTGTCCGATGATGACGACGATGACGAGCGATTATCTTCACCGCGATGATGGTGTGGATGATGAGACTGACGACTGTGATGGGTATGATTTCTTTGTTGATGACTTTGCTGATCATGTTGATGCTGCTTGTGGTGGTTTGTCGGTTCTTTACCTCTTTTTCTACTCTTTTTATCTGTTGTCAGTTTCAGAGACTCACCTTGAATCTGCTTAACATGTTTTGACTTGTCATCTATGTAAAACACATTTGGAGGTGTTTCCTGTGTTTTCGATTTAGCAGGAGATGTGTGTTTCACTTCGTTACCGTGATGCTTGCTAGCGTGTACCCTGCCAGCTTTATGCGATTTTGTCTCCCTTTCTTGAGATGCCTTGCCAGACTGTGTGTGCATGTGAGGTGATTGCTCGGATGAACTGCTCGCTCGTGATGAGAGACTCTCTATCCGGGTGACATGTTTAGCAGACTGGTTTCCCCTACTTCTGTCTGCACCAACACGCATCACCTGATAATCTCGTGTGTTGCTTTTCGGTGACAGCACTATTTTCCTAATGTCAGGTTCATTTGCCCGATGTCTCTCTGATGAAGTGGTGGACCGGGATGATGAACTCTCCACTCTAATGACTTTCTGACCATCCGTGGAGGAGCGGCTATGCAAAGCTGTCTCACTAGGTATATAATGGGTGGGCAGAACTTTCTCACTACTAACAAAACTTCGTTTCTTCTCACTATGTGTTTCTACATGCAGCTTATCACGCATGGCCTCTCGTGACGTCACATCCGCTTCACCAGAAGTCAGTTGGAAAGAATTTTCCGGTGACAAATGGTGGTATGACCAATTATGATCGCCTGCTGGGGGTCGGGAACTCTGCTTGGAGTCCCTTTCAAGAGTGCGAATGATATTTTCAATAGGCTGGAATGGGACATCATTTGAATCACCAAATCTTGATTTCTCCTCATGCACATTATGCGCCTTCGACCTAGAGTCACCTTTCGTCTTCTCTTGTCGTACCAAGTAATTTCCAGTCTCCTTATCGCCCACAGTGCGACTATTTTTCGTCATATACAAGCGTTCGCTCTCAAATGTATCTCCTGGCTTCACCTGGTATTGTTTAGAAATGCCAGACTTGGAGATCTTTGTATCAACAAGAGCATCATTAAACAACTTCATAACCGGTTTTGATGTATCACTTGATGTTCCGGAAGATGAACTGGTATCACTTGAACTGCTATTGCTTCCCCGACGTCTCCCTGTCTTAGTGTGCTGCGCGCTAGACACTGGCATTCCATTCACACCAGTCACATCATCACCATGGCGATTTAATCTAATAACTCTCGGTGGGTTAGCTATTAAATGCTGAGACTCATCCTTCTGTTTTTTCAAATCGGATTTTTTCGTAAAAATTCCCTTTCTCTTACTACTTGCCTTTGACGACTGTGAACTGCTTATACTTCCATTAGCGGACTTCTTCTGCGCCTTTTTACCAATATACGAGTCAGATAAACGTTCCAAGTTCCCATTCACCACCCTTGATTCAGTTTTCAGATGTGTCGCTTTGATGTGATTCACATGGCCGTTATATTCCGAGTGATCTGTCTGCGTCTGCCGCAAGGACTTTAAATGAAACATGTCATCCCCGTGCGCGTCATAAGCTACAGAACTCGTTCTGGACCCGTGCTTTGAACTGTGCGGTGGCGTGGGTGACAGTATTACATCCTCCATAGCGTACAGGTTTTGTTTGTGAATATGCTCCTGATTCATACCTCGCAAATGCGGCGGCGTCTGCAGTATATGGCCCGCTGTCGATGTCATAATAGAGCTCGCAAACTTATTGAAATCACGAAGATATGTTTTACCAACACTGCCAGTTGTGGCTATTGAATCCGAGGGTGTCTCTGGTACATCGCTACTGTCCTGTCTATTTAGCACACCTGTATTAGTTGCATACCTATGCTCCTGAATAGTGTCACTCTCCTTGGTATTTACATCCTCGACATAATTAAATAACACTCCATGGTCAAACAGAACCAGCGGTATCCCATAAGTGGATGAATTATCGGATATATCTTCCTTGATAAAACTTTCTTTTTCATAGGAATTTCTATTTAATAAACCCGACCTTTTCGCTTCGTTTGCATTGTCAAAATCTGTTGAGGTATTTTCTCTTAACCGGGGATGTGAGCCGGGAATCACGTGACTATAATATTTGTCCTTATATGACTGATATGGCTGGGCGTCCTGTTGTGAAAGTTGAATTTCAAGTTTTTGTTGGCTGTCGTCGTCAAACGCCTGCGGCAATACTTTATAATGGGATCGGTGTTCACTGCTGTTCTCTCTTCTGATGTCCCGTGTATTGAGTGTATTTTCGTCATGATCATTATTCACGAAGCTTGTGTATTTACCTCGGAGATAGGTAGGCGGAGAGAAATCTTTAACTGGCAGGCCTGTATGCTCATCAGTTACTAAATCATTCTCATGAGGTTTGTTTGAGCTATAGAGATTCTGTTCATGCGTGTATGTGCTGTTAATCACGGCAACCTGTTTGTCATGTCCCGCTACACTTCTGCTTTCGTGCTCAAAGTCAAAGTCCGCTAAATCCGTTAATACTGTTTCAACATAAGGTTCGTTCTCGTGCACACTAGACTTATTAACATTACTCAGATCTTTGCCCGTACTCAACGTACCGACATCTCTCCTCTCAAACACACCATGCTCAAAGCTAATTTCTGTGTTCGGTTCATTAGACCCGTCGATAGCATTTTGTGACCAATCAAGCTCGTGAAAATTATCGATACCAGCTTTTGAAGTTAAATTATAATGAGACTCATTTTTTAGACTAATTTTGTGCAAATTTTGTTCCCTTTCACGGCTGGGTAGGTCCATCCCATGAATATTAATTAGCGCAGTGCCCCCGTGTGACTCACTTTTGTTACTGACGTATGCTGTACTGTTGCTACTGCTCTGATATACGCCACTATCTGTTGTATTTAGCCACGAATGCTCACTATTAGCAGGCACACCAACATCAAAATCATAATTGTTGGATTTATTATTCTCCGTCATAACACTACGTAATGACCTATGTTTGAAGTCCGCGGTTGATGACCTTGGTTCATTATCACGGCCCCCATCCATATTGGAACTGTTAGGGTATTTTGCATCATCTGCTTGCTTTGAGAACTCTGTCGGGGGATTCGCATAGCTGATGTTAATAGTTCTAGAATCTTGTCTGGAGTAGGATTGCGAAGTCACTCTAGAATTTGATCCTAATTCCTCCGTGTCTTGTTGATTCCAATGCCCATTTACCTGGCGAAAATCGATTGCTTTGGAAATTATATTTTCTGTCATTTGGTCAACTTCGTATTGACGTTTGGTACTGTCTTCCTTAGATGTGTTAGAAGACCGTGTGGAAGATCGTCTAGAGTTGGATGATGCATCTGCTATTGTAACTGATTGATCACGGAGAATAGAATGTGTCAATTCAGATGTTTTCAAATCATTCGCATACGTGCTTGGTGTTGGAAGCGTAAATTCACTCTTTGTCTGAGAATAGTCAAAAGTATAATTTTTCTGGATATCTTGAATATGTGGCGGCACGACTTCATCCCTATAGTTTTCTGCTAAATCACGTCTGAAACTATCTGAAGCAGAACTAGAGAGATTAGCCATGGCGGAGCTAGATTCTTCTAAGACTATGTCACGACTTACACGCATGCTTATCTCCGGTATTACGTTATCAATATGCTCTTTAATAGCTGAGTCAACGCTGGCAGAACTAACATTAGAATGAACGGAAAACTGTCCTGTAGTATCTTTATCATGGCTAAGATTCTCTGCCACAGACCGTGGTACTGCGGAAATCGCACTATCGTCCAGGTATGGAGATGATGATCCGAATATAAAAACCACTTGTGATTCATCAGGACCGCCATCTGTTTGCGCCTCGCCATTCCCCAAATAGTCGTTGACAACAGGGAGCTTAATCTGACTGGAATGGCTGTGTATGCTGGATCTATTGGAAGAGCTGGTCCTATTTGTAATTTGTCTGAGAACACTACCAAATACATCCTGGTTAGCTGTATTTGAAGTCGCTGTTGTCAATACAGAAGATGTCCGATCGGAAGATGCTACGTTAGGTTTCTCACCATCTTTTTGCTTGAATGCATTTTCTTGTGAAGCCGAGTCACGTTCCAATGATAAAAGCCTCTCTAAGTGTTGAGTCAAAGCCTTTACACTCGGTGTGTGCCCTCCTAATGAACTGTTCTTTTTCATACGATCTATGGCTACCGGATAACGCCTCTCAACTTCAGGAGGAGGAGACAGCTCTCGAACTAATCTTTGGTCTAATTCAGATGAGGATGGACTTTTATGCTTATGCTTGTGTTTATGTGATAGGTCATATGAACCAGTGGAAGCCGTTGCTGTATGCTTGTTCGTAGATAAACCATTTCTTTTGTTCCAATTCGTGTATTTACCAGCTTCTGTAAATCTCACACCTCCGCTTTCTGTTCCTCTTTCCATAGCTAAATTTGCATTCACGCGACCAGTCTTGTCCAATTTCAAAGATGTATTTGTTTTAAGCCGTTCAGTACCTCCATTTTCCTCACTATCGCCATAATCTTCCTGGTGAGACCTGTAGTAATCACTGTCACTAAGAACGTGATCATCACTTAATTCACTGACTGATGTTATGCTCGTTTCATCCGTGTCATGATCTGAGCTGGATGAATTACTTACATGAACTTCCTGATCCTCTCTTGACCGTCGGCGTTCACGTTTTGAAACTGATTGTTTACTGGAGGTAAATTTTGATGTAATTCCGAAATCCGACACGTCATACAATGAAGATGAACTTGACGTTTGCTTGTCTCCCGTTGAAGACGTGGTACTGTATCGTCTCTGCTTAGTCCTACGTTCTTTTCCAGGTTGTGATGTTTCAGGCCTCTCATCTCCTCTCTTTGCATTTGATCTATTCCGTTGTCTCCCCTTTCGATGTCGTCCGCTGGTCTCAGAAGTCCCGCTATCGCCACGATTAGTATATGATCTGTCCAGTCTGCCGGTACCTCTCCCACCTTCAGCTGTACCATCTCCATCATCGTACAAATCGTAAATGTCTCCTTTACTACCTTGTGCACTAACTTCTTGACCCATGACCGTACCAGGCGAATTCTGCACTATATTTGACTGTCTGTATTCGTTCACCTTATTCTCCGCATTGGACATACTCCGTCCCACAGTGTTATTATATTGCTTCGAAGATATTATATTTAATAGTGAATGACGATTATTTTGAGGTATTGCATTGAATCCGTTTTCTATCAGAGGTGATATACCATTGAATGCTGAGGGGACGTGTTTATCACTCGGCTTTGTAACCATTGTTGTCGTCTCAATGGCCTTCATGTACTTCTCACTAACAGGTTTCTCGCTCCCGTTCATTTCACTTATGCTTCTTTCATGTGTCTGGTCTCTATGCCTGTCCTCAGACTGGCGCGCACCGTCATGGACCGTGGTGTACTTCAGTTCAATAGAACTATGTCCGCTGTGTAAATTTTTATCCGTTGAATAACTGTTGCTTGATGCTAATTTACTCGTATTGGAGTGAGACGATTGTTTCGCGACAACGGATATGTTGTGCTGCTCTGCCGCTCTAATCTTTGTCTCGTCCGCAGGATTTGTAAGGGAGGGGCCTTGTGTTTGTATTGGTTTGGGTGCTGATGCGGAAGTAGATGCCTTTTTAGTAGTAACATTAGAATTGCTTCCCGAATTAACAAGGTGTCCATCTTTGTCATATATAACCACCTCCTTTGCCCACATTCGCTTGTTCTCCTTGTCAGATCTGGATATTTGTTTAAGCTGATCAGAGGCTGATGATACTGTGAGATTTGGAGTACTGACCGACTCCGTGTGTTTGAAGGGTTTCGGTGGCTCTGGTGATCGTGCCCTCAAATATAGATCACTGCTGTACAGAATCTTCATCTTGGGTGAGAGTGGTGTCGGTCTGAGGCCTTGCGGAGACGTGGCCAGAGCCTGAAGCTCTGTCATTAGGTCGGTATGCAAACTTAGATTATGTGACTTAGTAGTGGCCATAGCTGCGGATATGTTAAATATTGAAAAACCAAAATGTTATGACCAGGTATCTGGCTCTGTCGAATTCTTGCTGTGGTTGATGACAATAGAGGATGCTCATTGCTTAGTAGACGATATACGATGTTCAGGATTTCCTCTATGACATAGGGAGAGGTGTATTGGTGTGTTGATGGCGCGGGTATATAGGCTTATGTCTATCTAGTTGAGTAAATCGAAATTGCGAAATATCGAAAGGAAACAAATCAGTTGCCACATGGTTATATGCCATCTCGTTCACATCTGAAAACACAAATAAGACATGTAATATAATTAAAACTGTCTAGAAGCGGCCTCCCTACTGGTTATAATGCAGTGGTCATAAATGACAATTGGCCGGTAAGTTTATGGCCTTTGAGACCATAAGACCGAGGTTCTTTAAGACCTAAGTGGTTCTAAGACCACTCGTTTTACAGGTCATGTGACTCCACTAGCGGGTGTCCGCTATAAAAGAGGTTTGAATTTAGTTACTTTGACCCCCACTCAAATGGACATTTAATATATTCTCTATTTAAAATCTGACTAATTATCTTGGACATATCTGACCAGAATCAATTGATCAATCAGACAGATGGGGCATGATTAACTGACTGACAGACCCACGGATAAATTGGCCGATCGACCTACCAACCAACTGACTGACCGATCGCTCAACTGAACAACTGACCGACCGACCGACAGACTCTCTGAATCTCAATTTCTAAAACACTATACAGGTAAGCTGTTGAATATTTTGAGACTAATTTGACTGGGTGCTGTTGCTGCTGCCTCAGCATGTTCATTAAATAGCAAAGACATACAGTTCGTAGGCCTACAACAATTATGCGTTTGTGACGACGTTATCTGCGTCATTCATGACGTCATTGGTTATGACGTCATCCTACACGTCACGTAACTGATCATGACGTCATATGATGGATGGATAAACTGGAACGGTCCACTATTTGTGTTCTACAATGTGGTCACGTAAGACAAGTAACAGGCTTATTTTGTGTAGGATCATGTGTGTTGGTCCAGCAGATAACCTTGCCTGACCCTTTTCGTATAATCCATTGACCCCTAATTACCGAATGCGAAAAAGCATTTGGAATGTAATGAATATTCATCGTTTGAAACTAATTCGACTCTGAGCTGATCCAGTCTATTAGTCTAAGCACATCAACGGCGTACTTGAATGGTTTCTTGAAATTGAGTTTTGACGATATCAGAATTAAAATGTTTAACACCTTCATGACGAAGCCGGCCAAACCGGGCACTATAGTGGTCTTGAGGTGTGTCAATTTGCAGGCCAATAATAGATTGCTTTTTGAAAATTTACCACTGGAATGACTGGCTCGATAACCGAGACAGTCATTCCAGAGGTAAATTTTCCAAAATAGTCTTCTCTTGGCCAGTAAATGGACATTCAATAAGTAAATATTTTGATGATCTTGACCAAATTTAGCCATTAAAGGATTACATATGAAACATAGAAAACATATTTGAAAAAAGTTTAATGGAAAGTTTAGTCATTATCAATCAGATATTTTCTAAATAATCGAACGATATCAAGCTGTAGGAAAGAAAGAGGGATGGTCGAGAGGGGGTGAGTGAGAGAGAGAGAGTGAGCAAAAAAGAGGGAGGGTGAGAGAGAGAGAGAGAGAGAGAGGGAGGGGGGAGAGAGGGCGAGCGAGAGAGGGAGAGAGATAGAGAGAGAGGAGAGAAAGAGAGAGAGAGAGAGGGGTGGGTGGATGGGGGAGAGATAGCGAGAGGTGGGAGAGGGGGGGGGGGGGGGGCGAGAGAGACACAGAGAGCATAGAGGCGGAGAGAGAGCGAGAAAGGGAAACAGGAAGAGCGGGAAAGAGAGAGAGAGAGAGCGAGAGAGAGAGAGAGAGTGTGAGAGAGAGAGAGAGAGAAAGCGGAAGGGGCGAAGAGAGAGGTTGTGGTTGTGGAGGGAGGGAAAGAGAGGGAAAGAGGGGGGAGATGGAGAGAAAGGGCAGGGCGAAGGGGGGGGGGTGGGTGGAGAGGGAGGGAAGAAAAGGAAAGAGGAAGAGATGGAGGGAAAGCGAGAGGGAGAGGGAGAGAAAGGATGAGGGGGAGGAAGGAAGGTGAGGGGCCGGGGCAGGGGAAGGGGATGAGAGAAGGTTGGAGGGGGGGGGGGAGGGGGTTGGAGGGGGGGGGAGGATGGGGAGAATTGGCAAAACCATCTGTGGATTGTATACGCATTATGCATAACCAGTCAACGTGTGGATTATTTGACATGGTTCATGACCCGATACCAATAGACTCTATCAGCTCTTTGAAATACGTCGCCCTCGACCAACGGGTCGCGACTATCCATACATAGATACGCTACTTCTGTTATGCAATGTAATATATAACTTTATTTAGGATTAGATAGTAGCTTATGGTCGGCAATATGTAAGCTATTTATGAAACTATGTTTACCTTCAACGTGACTTAATCTACTTGTATCTGGGCGTAAACGGTAATCTAAAATCATACCGATTCGACGCTGTCTGCTTTCAAAAGGATTTTAATCATTCGTGGTATAAAATGAGTTGGCCTAGTCTAGCAAGATTGAATGAGAGAAGATTTATCTATATGATTGATGAAAAGAATTCCTAAAGGATTCGCAGCTTCTTTCCTGAGGAGATGTTCGGTGATTAAACATTTTAACCCTTGTATCCCATAACCCACGATCATCACCTCCACAGCAACCATGCGGGTGATATGTTGACATTTCCGATACTAATGTAACCGATTGCTTTGCACTAAAGAAGTCGCCTCTATGTAGTGGCCATCATCATTGTTCACTGAACCGGTTCAACCCCTATGTTCCAGGTTTAAGGTAACCATAGATGTAAACTGGTAACAACGTTGACATAATATTGCCTACGCAGTAAAGAATGTGTCTTATCGGGTGTGCTGGTTTGAAAGGGCTTGGACACGTTTTTTCGCGCTGTGAAGGAGCTACTATAGTAATAGCGATATAAGGTTCGGGCAAATGGTTTCACCATAGTTCCAGCCGAAATTCAATTCCAATCTACCAATCTATTATACAAATGCAGATTAAGGGTTTTGTCTTGTGAAATATATATTTGCAGGTCAAGGAAGACTATTTTAGAAAACTTTCTCTTGGTCTACGAATGGGCATTATCTCTGGAACAACCTGTTTTCGGAATCATCTTTGACCAATAGAATAGTTAGAACATAACCACTGCTGTTGTTGAAATGTGTGTGAATCCGGATTCATATTGTTTTAATTATTTGTTCTTCTATCTTCTCTCCCTCAAAGATGTGGTCAGATTTGACTGACTTGACCTGCCGTGGAGGCATGGTGTCTATAGCCGGAACACGGCCATCACGAGCTGGTGAATGTAGCCATAAGAAAATATAGAATTAATTAGGAATAATTCGTTATAAATTATGAATCTTGATGTGATCGCATTTCATTTGAATAGAATGACACCCTTATCACTCATATCAGTCAAACACGACTTCTGCAGTGGTCTTGAGAAACGTCCATTTGCAGACCAAGAGAATACTATTTTTTTCGATGGCCGAGCCAGTGGTAAAATTTCAAAAATAGTCTTGTCTTGGTCAGTAAATGGATATTTTCTATGAGAAAGTTTTAATTTTCTTGAAAAAATTCTAGGGTTAAAGTGTTAACTGTCGAGTTGACCAAAACCAGCCTCTACCGTGTCTTTCAGGAATGTCCATTTACCATTAGAGATTTCTATTTTTGAAGATTTAATACGGGAATGACTGACTCGGTTATAGAGCCAGTAATAAATTTCCAATAGTAGTCTTCTCATGGCTCGTACATAAACATTCTTTGAGCAGAAAGCGTTAAGTGTTCTTGACCACTTCTGACCAGTAATGGGTTAAAGAAATGGTTGGTTCAAGACTCCGCGATTTGGGTGTTCTCCGATCAGTCGATATAGCGACATGTCATGAATTAATATACATATGGCCTATTAGGATGTTAATCTCAGAAAATCGTGAATAATTTACGGCTACATGATGGATGTTTGAAATTAATTAGAGCCATTGGGACTGTTACCAATGGAAGAGCTGAATAATCACTCATGTATATGATGTCATACCCAATTGCGCCACATGTAGGAAAGTCCGTCAAGTGTACGGATTGCTTGTTTGTTTTTGATAAATTTGCAATTGAAAAACACACATTCTGCTGAATAGTTTAAAACTAATTTCAGCAACAGGGCACAGAGAGGTAGTTTTACAATATTCTATAGCTTACCTGTACAGTTATCTTGAAATTCAGAGTTTAAAATATATAAATCGATCCCAACACGCGCAAAACATGGACGGAGCTTAGGTAGAATTGGGCGAGCATAGATAGAAATGGAACCCTATTTCTCTTTCAATATACATGGGACCTACAATATATTGGTGTATTACGATTTTACTGAGCTACAGATATCGCGATGTTGTTTATGGAACTATCGTGAACCGGTACTTCATATAAAATCTTATGGTTTCTAACAGATGTTGTTCTATTATGTCAAGTATGAATAACTACAACAGGGTGGGTGGGTCTGTTTCTACCCATACCCCGCCCATTTCAAGCTACGCCCCACCCACGATTATCCGCTGTTTATTAATAAACATGCAATTCGTACACGCTTCATGGTGGATTATTCTCTGGCAATTATGATTTTGACGTCAGCCTATATGTTACATACTTATTATGACTTCATATTCTTGAGTGACATTAAGCCTGCATTGTACCCACTATCACTACTAGAAATAAAATGACAACTTGTAGACTTCTTACGACAAAGAATAAAAATAAAGAATTAGGCCATAATAATAAAGAAATACTAATAATATGTCTGTTTAATGGAAGTTGCTTTATTGCAGAACAGTATACGCTTTGCAAGATTCCACCGACATTGTTAAGCTTGTGGGAGAGCTTATTTTAACTTTTAGCACTCTGATGTTAAAATTTATAATTTTCAAATTAAATTAAAAGATGAACTTGCGTTCATTTTTAAACAAATTTGGTGGAAGATGGTGCTGTCGTAGACAGCAACATCTTCCACCAATATTGCTTAAAAATGTAACCAGTTTTTGTTTGCTACTGGCATCGATAAAAGTTAGAATGTTGACATTAGAGTGATAAGGGCTAAAAGTAACGCTTCCGAAACATAATTATTTCCACATATGCACTTTAGATCTTATCTCAGAAACTTCTCAACATCAATCCAAAATTGAAGATGTATATTTTAATGCAAATTTGAGAAAAATACTGTTATTTTGATTGATATTCGTATACGTCGCCGGAAGCAGATGATAAGAGCTTTAATTTAATCGCTGGTGAGGATATTAAGCTAATGAAACACGCGTATGTGATAAAATCTGCAAAGCCAAAGCGTACATTAATGATCTATCTCACTCCAACCTAAGCAATAATAATTAGGGATATTGGATGTATTTCCATTTTTAAACAAGTCCAATTTATCTTCTCGGCCATTAGACCTTGTCAGTGCATTTCGGTTATTTTTAACCAAACCTCTAAAATTGTGAATGTGATTAATGAGATCAGTAGAAATTTACACCAATCTATAGTCAGTTTCATGGTCAGAACGTTTCAGCATAATTATTGATGACCTATAGTCTGCTTATTCCAACATCGTTATTAAAGAAATTCTTCAGCGACCTTAATAAATTGACCATGACCTTTTTCATAAAAATTCTATCGATTATTATTTAACGCTAGTTATTCACAAATAACATAGGAACAACTGATCAGATGATAATGGACTTTTCCAATTTATCATCCATCATATGACGGCATAAACAACTAGGTGACGCGTAGGATGACGTCATAATTAATTACGGCATGATTGACTCGATTTAGTTCGTCTTAAACGTTTAACAGTCCGACACTTTATACGAATTGTATGTCTTTACTATGTAATACACATTCTGTCGAATATTTTGAAAGTAATTTGACTGGGCGCTGCTACTACCATAGGCAGCAACCCCGTAAAATTACTTTGAAAATATTCAACATCTTACCTGTATAGTTTTCTGGAAATTTATAGTCAGGGAGTTCAGGGATCGATCGATCCCAACACAAGCGAAGCGTGGGTAGCGCTTAGCTAGAGATAAGCGGGGCATAGCTAAAACTGGAAATGTTCACTACGTACAAGATAAAATGCTTCAAGCAACCTGCAAATGCTGATCCAAGTACGAATTTCATTCAACTGTCTGACTGTTGCAAACCAGCAGACACTGATTTGAATGGGCAATAACTCTGGACCTGCTGAACTTTTTGAAAATAATTTTGACTGAAAGCCACCAACAACTTTCAGTCAAATAGTTTTCAAAACAATCAGCATATCCAGAGTTAAACCCCATCGCAAATGTAGCCCGCAGAAATTCAGCCGTTAGATAGTTAACGACCAGTATTGCGCTGTGTGTAGCATTATAATCCGAGAGAGTCCGATATATTCATGTATCGTGGAACGTCTCTACATACATCAACTCAGTTTGCGCTGGTCGAGAAGAGCATTCACTGATGCTCATTTCAAACTGGACCGTGTCACCCTTGACCGTCGCATTCTCCTTTATAACAGGGAATCGCGTGTCTCTCAGACGTCCGCTCATCTCGCTTAGAAGTATAGTCCGCGTATCGGTTTTTAACAGGGTATAGACTTTCACACCGCTTGCATATGAATGTAAAGATTTTGTTAACAGATTTTAATAATTAGCAAGTATTTGATGAAATGATACATGCATTACATTTATTAATTTTCCAAATAAATTTACCGCTTTAAATACCTAGTAACGGTTTGCAGAGAGTGTTCGTGTACTAAGCTGCCGGTTCTTTCCAGTGTCTAACAAGGATGTAAATCTGTCATTTCTATGATGACGAGATGGTAATATGGAGTAAACAACTAAATCTAGACCTGCTCAAATTCCATCTTTCGTGATAACCGCTATTTATCAGCAACAGCAACACTGTTAGCAAAATCAAAACCCGCCGTCATGTTTTGCAAACTTGGAAAGCTGGTATTGAAATTGAAAATAAGGATTATTTTGCAAACGACAAATCTTTAAAATTATATTGGTTTATACTATATCTGGAAACGATGGCCATGTTTGGAACGGAAATGTGGCTGAAAAAAATAATCAAGATTTGAAACCAATATAAGGATCGACCTCATGACTCTTAGGTGCATCCGTAGAAAAATACTATTGTTATAATAAGGAATTCAGCATGCCATGTTTGACAGCATATGTCGTCTGCCGCGAAAACTTGATCAGTTTGTAATAATTCGCCAGTTATGAAAATTTTTACGTATACCCTGAAAAGGTAATAGTGAAAACACACATATATAGCAAAATGGGCAAAATAATTACTTATTTCCGCTACATTTTGATAAAATTATCAAATGTTGTGTGAGGAATTGAGTATCTATAGAAATAGATGAGTGCCGAAATCAAACCAATTGCCAAAGATAGAACCCTGTTAGAAACAGGTACCCTGAACATTCATGCTGAATACAGGCTTATTTCTACCACTAGCTTGCAAACTTATAATAAATTACATTTATATTTAACTTGATCTAAGCGGGACAAATCGTCTTAAAGAACGCTGGTTGCTGCTGATCCTGCTGCTGCTGCTGCTGCTGCTGCTGCTGCTGCTGCTGCTGCTACTACTACTCCGGCTTGGGTGCAAGTGCAAATGCATTTGAATTTGCTTTAAATGCGCTTGCACTTGCATTTGCATTTAAATGCAATTATGGAATTTCTGTCGCATTTGCATTTGCACTTGCATTTGCACTTGCATTTGCACTTGCATTTGCATTTGAATCTCATGCATTTGCATTTGCATTTGTATGAAAAGGTTTGTATTTGCATTTGAGTTTTCAATAGCATTTGAGCTATTTCAAGACACTACGTTTCTCATTTTGCATTTCGTTCAAAATAGGCTGGAACCTGCTGCTGCAAATATCAGAAACATCTCCCAGTCATTTAATTTCAAAATATTTAACCAAAGTTTTTCTTAAATCATACAAATGGCATTGGTAGAACTTATAAACTTAATTCTCCATGATTTATTAACTCATTTCACTCTGAATTTCTTATCATGTAGCTCTCGGTCATCAATATACATATGTAAAATCATTAAAAAAATTAGTTTGACTTGAGTCAGTTGATATCTTAGCAAGTCAACAAATTTTAGTTAATTTGTTTCTAAAATAATTTATTTCCCTTACATACACGCCCCCCCCCCCCACTGGAATGATTGGCCTGCAAACGGACATTTCCAAAGACCATGGCAAAGGCTGGTTTTGTCAGCAAAGGGTTAATGTAACAATTGGACTAAACGTTAATCAATATGTTGATTTTCAGGAAAATTTACAATATTCATAAGCTCATCTGTCTTAAAGAGCCACAATCTTTTGCGCCCCCCTACCCCCACCCCCACCCCAACCCCACCCCCAACACAGGTGGTCACTCGAACACTTTTAACTGTACACTATTCAACAAAGTACTTAGTGTGGTCTACTACTACTACTACTACTACTACTACTACTACTACTACTACTACTACTACTACTACTACTACTACTACTAGAGAATGATGAATCAACCTACCTCATATTAATCAATAACAACATTAGTAAATATCTTGCACATACATTATACATCCCTACAACAAATGGGAAATAATTGTAAATTTCAAACACAATATCTGAATTCAAGCTTCACATTACCACAAATTTGGTGCAGAATTAAAATACCCTTAGACAGCCAGTGATTACTTTGTATTCGAATACTATGCAAATATGCTAAATATAATCGCGCCATGCAGGGATAGTAGACCCGTTAATGATGATGGATGGCCCATACACATCATCCACAAAGGGAGCTAGTGTCCACTTTAGACAACTGACTTCTATACTGACCGGCAATTATTTCCTTATCCTTCTTTCTACTGGCGACAAAAGTTGTCGCGAAGATTATATTAGATGCTCCGTGGACAACGAGAGTATACAATGGACAAAGATGAGGAAAGCTGTTGCTGTCTTAGACAAAGTCTGCAGTTTTGAAATGAACACAATATGTTATCAAAACGTCATCTAAATATAAATACTGACGTTTGGAGCACTGATAAATCGATTAATCTTACAATCGCTTCACTTGTCACGCACCACATTATCAAAACACCATCAAGATGAAGAAGTTTCAACAAGTGCATCTTGTTCTTTATGTGATCAATTAAGTACTAATTATCTCTCAATGCATTTAGAACATATCATCCATGCATAGACTGTATATTGAACTGGTCAAGTAATGGATCGTTCCGGTTTTAGTTATGCCCCGCCCATCTCTATCCAAGCTCCACCCGTACCACGTTTGTGTTCGGATCGATCGATTTCTGAACTCCCTGACTATCAATTTCCAGAAAACTATGCAGGTAAGATGTTGAATATTGTGAAACTGATTCGACTGGGTGCTGTTGCTGTGGCAGCAACAGCGCCCATTCAAATTAGTTACAAAATATTCAACAGCCTGTTTATTAAATGCCAACGACATACAATTCGTACAACGTGTCGGACTACTAAGCGTTAAGGACGGACTATTTCGAATCATTCATGACGTCATGATTATGGTGTCATCCTACACGCCACTAAGTTGATTATGACGTCATGTGATGGATGGATAAACTGGAAAGGTGAATTGACAGAGAATATAGATAGCGTTTAGACCAGTTTGTGCGCTCTGAAACTACTGATCCAACACGCAATAGTTCTTAGCACTCACGGACAGGTGTTCCATTACATTAAGATTTAACAGATTTGATCTCCAACCAGGAGAAATCCGAATAATCTCAGTGAAAGGTAAAGGGCAAAGGTCGGCAATCATACCGTGTATTTAATTCGGAATACTGTTAATGATCTATTTGTATGTTGTAAAACAACAATCAAATTTCTTTATTGAATTTCGGAATCCCCTATATCACCACAATGGTTCATTCAACCCAAGTTACATTAAAACGCAGAAGTTAATGTGAAGAATGGCATGTAACAAATTTCTCGAACATTCTCAGAAATAAAAAAATGGCCGCCTAGAAATCGACTAATCAAATATCTGGACAGATCAGATGCGTACGACTATAGGGTCCTCCTAGTCATGGTTTATTATAAACGGCCAAATGATTAATGAGGAGATGCTATTTAAAGAAAAGTTCACGGACGATAGACTGATGGGCAGATACATGGTTGACGATTTCCATGGCATACTGTCACTGGCATACTGTCACTGGCATACTGTCACTAGCATACTGTCACTGGCATACTGGCATACTGTCACTGGCATACTGTCACTGGCATACTGTCACTGACATACTGTCACTAGCATATTGTCACTGGCATACTGTCACTGGTACACTTTCACTGGCATACTGTCACTGACATACTGTCACTGGCATACTGGCACTAGCATACTGTCACTGGTATACTGTCACTGACATACTGTCACTGGGATACTGTCCCTGGAATACTGTCACTGGCATACTGCCACTGGCATACTGTCACTGGCATACTGTCACTTACCAGGTGGACCAACAATGCGTGTTGTTATTATTTTTAAGTGAGCTATTAAATCAAAATCACGGACTCGTTACGTGTCAAGTGTGTGTTAAGACACTTTTATTCTCCATCAATTGAGAATAATGTTGATGATGAAAACATGTACCGTTTGTGAAATATGACACGTACCCGACATTGACAAACAATTTAGGCATATATATGCGTATTCAGCTGAAATTCGCCGAGAATAGCTGAAAATGAAAAATGCTGAATTGAATCATTAGTTATTAATTGCGTTTTCAATTGTGCATGTCTCTCTTATTTGTTAGTGTATTCACGCAATATGTATGTGCGTTAGAAGTAATTATGTAGGCCTACTCGTCTGTCAAATGAGATGGCTACTATAGAATATTAAGATGTTGATGACAGCTCAACCGTAATCCTTTAATGCATAAATTTGTTATATATGTTATATATATATACTTATCGAACATCTATTTGCAAGCCAAGAATAGTATTCTTGAAATTGTACAATTATCGAGCCAGGCATTCCTGTGCTAATTTTCAAAAATGCTCTTTTCTGGGGTGGGGGTTGGGGGGGGGGGCAAATGACCGCTCATCAATTCTCTTGCAGAGGCCGGTTTGGACCGGCTTCGTCACGAACGGGTTAAAGATACAACACTCCGGTGCAACCAGCATATGAATGAATGTGACAGTGCCTTTGACTTGTACAATGTTATCTTACGCCACCCACCCCCCCCCCCACCCCACCCCCTCCCTCCCCATCTGCTGCGCTACTGCCACTAGAATTGATATAAAATTAGATTTTGCATATGTAAAGTGTAAAAAATTTCTCATGATATTAAAAACGATTAATAATATTTTGACAAAGTTTTTGTCGGTATGTATGTGAAAGCGCTGCCCTAGGGAGGAAAATGCATTCACGCGATTCTTGAATTTAACGCAAAGCCCTATACAGTCATTAATTTATCATAGTGCGCAGACTTCCCCTGAACAGTCGTCACAAATACGAAAAATAATTCGTCAGGGTTGATCGCAATTCATTACATAAATAATTATAAACCATTAAAATTATTTGTGGATGAATTTTCACCTGGGGAAATTATTGACTTAACCGTTGGATGTTAACTGGTGTTAGTTATGCCCCGCCCATCTCTAGCTAAGCTCCACCCACGCTTCGCCCTTGTTGGGATCAATCGATCCCTGCATTCTCAGACTCAATTTCCAGAAAACTAAGCTGTTGAATGTTTTGAAACTATTTAACTGGGTGCTATTGCTGCATATTATTAAATAGGAAAGACATACAATTCGTACACAACGCGTGGGCAGTCATCAATAAAGCATTCGTGACGAACTTAGCTACGTCATTCATGAGGTAATTGATTATGAGGTCAGCCTACATTTGACGTGTTTGATTATGACGCCATATGATTGACTGAGAAACTGGATACACTAATTGAGTATCACGTGATATACACGAGTGAGAGATGGGATGACACCCCCCCCCCCCCTTGTAGTGAGTAGTTCACGCGCATGCGCGCTGCAAATGGACGTTTGTCATAATGGCAACTGAGATTATTCAGTACCAGTGTTTAGCGGAGACAGGAACGGATAATATGTGCTCTAGAGTGTACAGATTTAACAATCCGCGTGAAAAATTAAACGAAGGCGTGATGGTTTGCAATCATTCATTGCTCAGTTTTTAACCTTAAACTAAATTATAAGCATGTTTCCCCCATTATCATGATGTTTAAGAATGTCATAGATTCTGTGTGTATGCTAACGTCTCCAACACACCACAACTGTTACTCTTAAATAGAGACCTAGGCATTACCATTGGTGTGCCATTTGATAACGCACATCTTCTATTATAGGCCAGGTTTTGTTGTTGTTGTTGTTGTTGTTGTTGTTGTTGCTGCTGCTGCTGCTGCTGCTGCTGCTGCTGCTGCTGCTGCAGCTGGAGCTGCAGCTGCTGCTGTTATTGTTGCTGTTGTTGTAGTTGTTGCTGCTGCTCTACTTGTCGTTGTCGTTGTCGTCGTCGCTGCCGCCGCCACCGCCGCTGTCGTCGTCGTCGTCGTCGTCGTTGTCGTCATTGTAGTTGTTGTTGTTGTTGTTGTTGTTGTTGTTGTTGTTGTTGTTCTTCTTCTTCTTCTTCTTCTTCTTCTTCTTCTTCTCCTTCTTCCTCTTCTTCGTCTTCGTCTTCGTCTTAAAACATTTCAATAACTCTGGTTCTACTGAGGGTTATTCGCCAAACATTGGTGGCAGCTTGCCTGTGCCATGCCAAAGAAGTATGCCAATTTGGGTGTCAAAAGTTACAACGCAACAGCAACAGCTTTCATCAACATTGTTTTCAAAGCAGACACTTTTGAGTTTTGACTTCTCAGCTGCGCGATTGAAAAATATTTCAATGACGCGCGTAATGAACAAATTTGTCATTGTGTAGTTCAATCATCAGTTAGTTAGTGTTGTTCAGTTACTTGCTGTTGGTTTTGCAAACAATGTTGCTGAACGCTGTTTTGGAAAACAGTATTAGCGTTTCAATATGTATCTGTATTCAGAATATCCGGTCGCACGGCTTGTTTGTGATCCAAGACAAGATGTGTTTACGCTGCAGGACAAATTATATAAAGAGGCAGGGCCGTATTTAGGGGGGGGGGCAGCAGGGCAAAAGCCCCGAGGCCCCCCACAAGCAATGGGCCCCACAATTTAAAAATGAAAAAAAAATTATGCACTTTTTGGGAAGTTATAGGACATGTAAAGCAAACTTTATTAGTTTAGAACTCTTAATCATGCATTATAATTCTATTCTAATATTTGTGGGGGCCCCAATTCTTGTTTGGTGTTCGGCAACAATGTTAATTACGAAAATTTGCAAAATAAAATAATTTTACAACGAACGAAAGCCCCATAATTCACCCTAAAAGTAGACTCATTGGCCGTCTCAAAGCACCTAGAAATAAAAATTTTATGAAGAGGGGTTCAAATGAGTTCTTATTTCGTATCAAATTTATGGCACAAATTAAGTAAGATCTCATTTGGAAATTTTAGTAAACGACGGGTTGATAAATTTGATACGAAATGACAACGCGTGTCAGAGTCTATTTATCGCATAAGCTATTATTTCGAGTTACTCGCAAGCTGCCCCTCGGCCTGGGTGACATGGGAGATAAATCTGAGTGGCTTCACGGAGGACTTAGAGGAGATCGGTGTCAATTGTAACACGGGTCAATTGTAACAGTGGTGACAGCAAATTCTGCATGCAAAATTAGTGACGGAAATGGCATTCCGGTAAAACGTTCAGGGATTCCCCTCTTTCCAACAAAGTATCAATCCGCGGAACTGCTTTTTATTATCCGCACGAACAAAGATCGGCTATTGGTGAGTAATTTTTCTGATATTTAAATAAACTTTTCTGTTATGGTAAATCTTGAGAGAAAACTAGGGTAGGTCTACCTTAATATCATCATGAAGGGCAATATACCTCCTACATTTTTTATAGATACCTGCAACCATATCTTGCTTGTAGAATTGCTTAGCCGCCATAACACGTGGCTGCCTGCATTGTGGGCAAAAGTAACACGCTTGAGGGATCAATCGTACCATGTTACAATTGACCCTGATATTATTATACCTGGTGCGGGTAACAGATTAATTATAGCTGGAATGTAGTCAAGATAAGCAATGGTCTTATTTAATGATATAAATTGGAAAGCGGATATTAGGAAAGCCCAAAAGGCTCATTCGAAATTCAAAATTCAAAACACGACTTCGAAATTCAAAACTCGACTTCGAAATTCAAAACTCGACTTAGAAATTCAACGACTTCGAAATGAAAATCTTAAATCAACAAATTATAAACGGTCATTTATATATATATATATATATATATATATACATATATATATATATATATATATATATATATATATATATATATATATATATATATATATATATATATATATATATATATATATATATATATATATATATATATATATATATATATATATATATATATATATATATATATATATATATATATATATATATATATATATATACATATACATATATATATATATATATATATATATATATATATATATATATATATATATATATATATATATATATATAGCTGAGCCTACTGGACAACCATAATCTAGTCTAACTGCATAGCCTACTAACCTAGGCTGCCTAGCATACTGGCTTGCTTACGATACTATCCTGTCATGTCCGACCTATTAGACTGATTAAGCTACAAGTCTAACATTCTAGATAATTGGCCAAGCATCGTAGCCCGGTCTGGCCAACTGACCTAGCCTACTAACCTAGCATACTAGTCTAGACTACTAGGCTAATCTACTGGCTTACTAGTCTAACATATTACCCTACTGGCCTAGTCAATTAATATATTCTACTAACCTAGCCTACTGGCAAATTCTATAATCCTAGCTGTCTGGCCAACAACTTCCTAGCCTACTGGATTAGCATATTGCCCTCACCTACTAGCATAGCCTCATAGTTTTGCATAATGCACTAGTGACTTCGCATACTAAATTAGTGGCCTAGGCTACTAGCATAGCCTAGCATAATAGGTTGCCTACTAGCCTAGCCTACTAGCCAGATAACCTACTAGCATGCTAGCATTTTGGATAGCTTCCACTTACTAGCCTAGCCTACTGGTCTATCCTATTGGCCTAAATTACATGCTTACTGGTCCTACCTACTAACCTACTAGCCTAGCCATCTACTCGCATATCCTACTAGCCTATCATCCAGGCAGCCCACCATGCACCATGTCACATAACCCAGCACCACCCCCACCCCACCGTCTGGCCCTGCGATACCTTTCCACATACTCTGTGTAGGTATGCTCGGAGTGTGTGAGCAGTTAAGTATTACGGTGACTATATGGAATAGGTGCATATAGATGTTGTGACGATAGAATGGATGATTGATTATGTACTATGTGTGGCTGAATGGTAATATGAGTGGATGGATAGATGGGTACGTTACTAGGATGTGCATGCGTCCGTGCGTGCGTACGTGTGCGTGCATGGATGTGACTGTGCGCATGTGTGCGTGTGCTTGCGCGCATGTGCGTGTGTGCGAGTTAGGGTATCTGGGTTGGTAGGTACCTGGGGTGGGTGGGCTGGTGCCTATAAGTATTTGTGTTGACTGCATAATTAAGTATTTGCGCAGCATGTGTATGTACTTACATCATACAGTTGGTTTTCAGGCGTTTATTATTTTGTTTTGGGGAGGGTATAGACTCATTGGTGGGTATATGTAACATTTTAAAATGCCGATAAGCTTATCAAATGTTTACTCATATAGCGGTGGATGTATGGCTAGGTTGCTATCGTGTACAGTATTGCAAGGGTCAACTTTGCGTCTATACTATGGACATCTATTTATGTGTGGGTAGTTGTAGCTATGGGGATAATGATTAATCTTAGCTATGAGTAGGGTTAGCCATGCTGGCAATGGTATTGATAGCATTCGTGCTATGGGTAACTGTTGGTGTATGGATATGGTTAGGGGTAACTACTCTGCCAGATTCTCAAATCTACCACTATCACACTATAACAGCCCTTTCCCAGTACTACTATTACCCACATAGCTACTTCAGCTGTAGCTACACGTGTATCTATCAATAACCGTAGCCCAATAACTACCATACCCCCATCGCCACCTGGCACAATAGCTACCCGTACACCATATCTACTGCAAACGTATAGCTACTATATCTATGTCTACATAGACAACCATACCAATAACTTACAATACTCAACTACTACCCTGCATAAATGCTAATCATGGTATATCGTACAGCTACGCCTATCCCCATAGCCATCACAATTACCCGAAATCCATAGTTGCCTCTACCCGTACAACCACATAGAAAACCTTCCCTGTAACTACTCCTATTACATAGCTAAGCATATAGTGACTCATACATATATCACCATATCTACCCTAACTATAGATACCCACTACCGATAGTTCGCCGTATTGCATAGCTACCCATCCCTATAGCTACCGTTAACCATACCAACATTCGGACAGTAGGCTAGGCATATGAGACATGCCAACAGGTTGGTCAGTTATTCCAGTCCTGTAAGTTAGCTGGCTAGTAGAATTAGAATAGCAGGCTAAGCTAGTAGGCTATGCCAGAATTCCAGGCTAGTAGAGTATGCTAGTTGGCCAGACTAGTAGACTAGTACGTTAGAAAAGTAGGATAGTAGAGAATGCTAGTAGACTAGGCCAGTAGAGTGTAACTGTAGGCTGTGTTAGTAGGTCAGATTGGGTTACTAAGCAAAGGGGACTAGACTTGTATGTTAGACCAGTAGGCTAGACTAGTAGGCTAGGCTAAGATAGTTGTGGGCGTATTGGTATGGGTAGTGGCAGTGTATTGTTATGGCATGGTAGTGGCGATTGTATGGTACATGCGGCTAAGGGTGTAATAGTATAGAAAGATATGTGGATATATGTGTGGTTATAACCAAAGTTACGGTATGGTATCAGTGGGTATATTGGTAGACTAGCACTTCGTGTATACGTAGGCCATAGCTATTGGTAGGGGTAACATTGGGTTATATTGCTATAGATAAGTATGGATAGGATAGCTATAGGTGTATCAGTGCAGTAGTTATGGGCGTTTTGGTAGCATTTCAAAATATGTCACGCTTACATGCTCATATATGGTCATACAAACACATAGTGATTTATGTTGTGGCAAAAGCTCCCAGATAATCTTGCCCTCCCCTCCATTTACGACAATGCCCTAACAGCCAGGCCATCCATAGTTAATTTAGGACGATAGCGCATCTTTGCTATCACGGGAACTGGTGATTTTACTGATAAATACATGTGAGCGTATGTATAGTAAAATTGCCTCTATATTGTTCCGTTTTAGCACCTTCTATATATTTTTCATTATACTCGATAGGCCAATATTGAAATGCGGTGACAACTTAACGAAGCTAAAATTCTCAATTCTAATTCTAATAGGTGATATGTATATTAGTACGCATTTGCGGTGTACAGACAATCGGTTTGGAGTACATGTTGACCATTACCATGGTATGCATTGTGGCCCATATGCACATTAGAAATAAGCAATAACATTGCAATTTTTCAAGAAGAAAATAAACGTTTCGCCATTTTGTTTCAGAAGTCATCATCAAGCTTGCATCAGCAATGCTTGCTTCAGAATGCGCAAACGTAAAATCTGACTGGCTGAATCAAGATTTGAATTTCGAAGTCGAGTTCTGAATCTCGAAGTTGAGTTTTGAATTTCGAAGTCGAGTTTTGAATATTGAAGTTTGAATTTCGAATGAGCCTTCTGGGCTTTCGTAGTATATAGATAATGTTTTCTTAGTCAGTATGAGTTTAGATATGTGTTTTGCCAGAACCAAATACCATGAAGCATTTTAACTCAAATTAGTTACATAACACCCAGCACCTTACTGTACGCATCTATAGAATTCACCTTTCCAGAGTACCCACCCATCATATGACGTCATAATGAATTGCGTGATGTGTACAATGGCATCATAATGAATGACGTCATGAATGACGTCGATAAGTACGTCACGAACGCATATTTGAAGACGGTCTATGCGTTGTTGTACAAATTGTTTGCTTTTACTATTTAATAAATATTCTGTTGAATATTTTGAAACTAATTTGACTGGGCGCCAGTTACAAAATATTCAGCAACTTCCCTGTATAGTTTTCAGAAAATTGATAGCTAGGACATTTGGGGATCGATCAATCCCAGCACGGCGAGGTGTGGGTGGAGCTTAGCTAGTGATGGGCGGGGCATGGCTAAAAATGGAAAGATCCATTGAGATACGTTGGGTTGTTTATTGGTAATTACCTAGACTAGGCAATGCTATTCATTATAGGATTGTATCGCTTTTTGCTACATTGTCGTCATGCCGAGAGATACAAAGCGAAAAACATGCAGAGGGACAACTCTGCAAAGTGTGATGTAGTAGTTGGCAGCCGAAGAAGTGATGGACATAAGGCGTATAGTGAGGTCGGTAGCGAGAGACCATAGTCTGTACCACGTCACACTATACAGATTTGCCAAGAAGATGACACTGTCCAAAGATGCTACATCAGGTGTAGCCCACCCAATTTTCGATTACAGACCGCAAATACGTCTGGATGGATGTAGTCACGTGATTTTGTCTCTTTTAAAAAACACTCAAAACTCAAGAAGAAAAATTGATGCGGGTTTTAGACATCACGAATCCCATTTATCGCTTGAGACTATTGATTATTGCATGGATTTTGGGATTGTATTGCTATCGTCAGCATCCCCCACCCACCCACCCCACCCCAACGCCCCACCCTCACACACATCCGACAAACTGCAATCTCCTGATCGTGGAGTTTGACATAAATCATGGTCATGAGAGTTCTATCAGTCAGTTACTAATGTTCAAAGTGAGTCTACCTATGATATCACCATTGTTAATTGACAAGCTACATGTTTTCCAGATAATCCCAATTTATCTACCGAGAATGACGAAGTCAATAAAGCAGATCCTAATGTTAATGAAGATAATCCGATCATATAGCTTTCAGGCGTTTACACCACAGTGATACCTCTAGCAGTTATTCGGGTCATCAACCCACAACACAGCCTCCTAACCACCAAAATAATATCGGCAACTCTAGTTATAGTGGGACTAATGCCCCAGCTGATAGTTCAGGACAAATTATTCCAACTATACCCAGTTTGCTACCCAAACAGCATAGTATAGGAAATGTTATATCAAATATGAGCTTGGTATCACCTGAATCGATCCGACCCTTTCCAAAAGCACCACCTGGAAAACAGGTAAATACGGGAAGAAAACGTAGGGCCAGTTCCATTCGCACCAGCACCCAATCAAAATAGCACGTGAAACTGAGAAGGCTAACTGTGAGAAACGCTGCTTAAAACTAAAATAAAGCCCTCAATTTCGGCTGAACGGGTTCTTAACAAGGAAAGCACTATTAACGTGATCCGATTACCAAACTGGTCAAAGTGACTGGAAAATGTGGTCCTTTCACAGTGGTGGATCCAGCGGGGTGGGGTGCACTCGGGCGCACGTGCCCCCCCCCCCAACCACCACCGGCAGGCCTGGGCTATCAATATTTTTACTTACCTGCTCGTGGCGGAGTGAGCCCACTTTGAACAGTTAATTCCATTGAAATTTTGGGTGCCCACCCCACACCCTCCCGGTAAATGACCTCCTGGATCCGCCCCTGTTTCAAGGGGATGGCAAAACAGGTGACACAGAGAACTGTATGTCTCCAGAATTTTAAACAAACCGTGAAAACCACAACCAAGGGTTAAAATTATGTCGAGAATAACCCTATCAGATAAGGTTGCAGTCCATGAATGACTTTGCTACATTTGTGGAGAACAATATTCTAACAGTCTCCCAGGAGAAGTGTGGGTGAAATGTGAGTCATGTGTTGAATGGACACGAAAACTGCACTGGTGAGGGCGAACCATTCATTTTCTCAAACTGTGAATGAGATAACATTGCAATTAATTGTTTAAAACTATATCTTATTTGTTGCTTGTTATGTTATATGGATTTATTGTAGTTAATGTCATTAAAGGACAATTGCTAAATCATTAGTTACTATTTACCTGTTGTTACAATTGAATCCGTACTCGGGTACAATTGTCCGCGGATATGTGGTAAAAAATTATTGTAACACGTTGGTCACTCGTTTCAAGCTATTGTCGCAAGCAGATAAATAGACACGCGGCTATCAAATTATGAGTATTAGGACGGCAAAAGATGCTATTAAGTGATTCCATCATCTGATGGACTCTCCCTGTTCAACATAAACCATAGTGAAACAAAACCTTTAATATGTTACCATTGCAGCCCCCCCCCCCCCCAACACTCCTACTGAGGACAGTTTGTATCGGGTTGTCCTTCGTAGTGTATCTCAGTTGGTGACGTGAAGACAAGGTGACAATTTTGATAATGCCTGACACCATATTCTAAGGTTAATTCAAAGTTGTAACCAACTGACCTTTCTCGTTTAAGCTACGCCCCGCCCGTCATTAGCTAAGCTTCCCCCACACCTCGCTCATGCCGTGATCGATCGATCCCTGAACTCCATGACTATCAATTTCCAGAAAACTATACAGGAAATCTGTTGAATATTTTGAAACTATGGCCTATCGCAGCAACAGCGCAAAGTCAAATTAGTTTCAAAATATTCGCCAGCATGTTTATTAAATATTAAAGACATACAATTCGTACAACGTCTCAGACTATTAAGCGTTAAAGACGGACTAAATCGAGGCATTCATGCCATAATTAATTATGACGTCATCATGCACGTCACATAGTTGATTATGACGTCATATGACGTCAGATGAAGGGTTGATAAACTGGAAAGCTCCATTGTTTGTATCCTTATATCATTTGCGCAGGTGCCATAGTAATGTCTTATGACTGCTTGTAAAATGTGTTATTTTGATGATTGTGTCCATAATGAACATACCCCTGATATGTGATTAATATCCTCTATGGCCTGATTATGCTATTGAAGTGATGAGAATTGGAAGACAGTTACACATGTCCGGCTTATGATCCCAGCGTAATGTTACAGGATTGCAGTTAAAAACTGTGGCCAGGTGGTCGCCGTCTCGCGCCTGTCTACCACCCCCACCACCCCACCCCCCACCCCAGCTGTCGAGGCCGGGTCTGGTATCGTTTGGAGGGACCGGGCAGTCACTCGTCGCGGAAGCGACCTTCATCATAGCATCCCTCGAGCTCCGGGTCGGGTCGCCGATCCGGCGTGGCGTTGCCACTCTGTCATAGACTTCCACACCCAGCAGTCTTTCCTGGTCGTTCTCGGTCAGGATTCTCGGGGCCCGTGACGCCACCCATTGGGCGCATTCTCGGGGCTCCCCCACAAACGTTTGCTGGGCGGAGTGGCCAGTTGTTTCCTTGGAGACTCGCAGATCCGGTCGGGAATTCTCCACATGACAAGGTGTGTGTAGATGATACAGTCGGGTAGCTGGACTTCCCCCATAAGTCGATGTGTAGCTTTCTTCCTTGTTTTTTTCCCCGGTAGTTGCTGTCTACATGCGAGAGTTTGGGGTCAGGATTAACAACCTCGGCTGGCGGCGATCATTCTTCAGTCAGAGCGGAGGAGGCGTGTGCTGAGGTGTGCTGTAGTTCTTGTAGCAGCGGAAGTGGGCACTTTTAAGCTGCGTTTATCTGGCACACGGGTTGCGGAATGCGGAATGCAGAACGGAAAGCGGGTACGCGGAATGCAGGTAAAATATCGCGTGTAGCATTTACCTGCACGCGGTATCATTGCGTTTTTTATTGCACTTTTATTGGTGATATTGCGATATATCTATCAAATTTCTTTCACAAGCGACAACACATATTTTACGCTTTGATATCTAGCTTTCCACTGAGACCATTACAAAATGTTTATGTACGGAGGCGAGAGATGTAGATCCAAAATGGGTGGATACTGATAATGATACACTGGCCTAATCTCACAACATGTAATTATAATATTACTGATTTCCTAATTTTTTCCACAAATTAGTTCTTATAATTTTAGATGATGCATCAGCTTTAACTACTTGGATTACTTTCATTGCTAGGTTACATGTTCTCTATTCCGCAACGGAATCTTTTCCATCCGGAAAAATCGATACACCGATAGATCGGTTTTTCCACATCCCGCCATTCCACATTCCACATACCGCTTACCGCGTGCAGGTAAATGCATGAAGGAAAATAGTAAAGAGCGATCTGAAGTATATTCCACGTTCTGCTTCCACAACCCTTAAACGCAGCTTTATACATGTTCTTTTTGTGGTGCTGGAAGACATTCTTGTACAAGCAGCTGAAGTGCATTCCCAAGCCAGCAGGTTCTTCTCGCGAGGGCACGGTCCGGTTATCTGTTGAGTAAGTGAGGTGGAAGGGGCAGTATGAGGTTCTCTTTACCGCAGGTGGCTTTTGGTCTTCCCAACTTGCGTTCGAGCTAGTCTCATTTTAGGCAATTCTCTCTTGGGTACTAGTGTGATGGGAGAAGGGAAGAGAGGGAGAGTGAAGTCGCGAGGGCGGTCTCACTCTAGATTTAGAGGCTCTGTGTGCGGTATTTTCTGTCTAGGCTGATTTTATTTCAGTCTATTATTGGTAACTTCCCCCGCTTTTACACTGGTACCCATTTATACTGCTGGGTACAGAGAGGTAAGGATCGAATGAGATTGCCCATGTTTCCAACGACGGTGAGATAGTGCACAGCTCAGGTGCGAACCGGGTTCTCCAGTTAAGTAGTCCTAGCAAGACCTTCTCGAGAAGTGGGACAAGGGTCGCTTAGAACCATATAAAACCCAGCTGCACCCCACCCCACCCCACCCAACCCCACCCCACCCATAAGAACTGGCTGCTTTAATACTAATCAGCTCTACATCTCATTATATGGTGTGGCTGGTATAAGTGTGCGAGCTCCCGTAGTATCTGAGCGAGAGAGCCAGCTGGTCAATGGCGCAGCTAAGATTATAGTTCTTCAATGGTGGCAGGTGGTATTCAATGCCAGTTCTTTGGTTGCTTCTTTATAAAATGTTCCTGTGGGTGATGTCTCGAGAAATCAGGATCCCCGGGCTTTCTAACGGTACCGAACACTCTCGGTGACATCGTGATGGTAGGCCTCTATTCCATGCAAAGATAA
>CM067366.1:61483307-61595230 GCA_034401795.1 Chaetoderma sp. LZ-2023a | reverse complement strand
TATATATATATATATATATATATATATATATATATATATATATATATATATATATATATATATATATATAGCTGAGCCTACTGGACAACCATAATCTAGTCTAACTGCATAGGCCTACTAACCTAGGCTGCCTAGCATACTGGCTTGCTTACGATACTATCCTGTCATGTCCGACCTATTAGACTGATTAAGCTACAAGTCTAACATTCTAGATAATTGGCCAAGCATCGTAGCCCGGTCTGGCCAACTGACCTAGCCTACTAACCTAGCATACTAGTCTAGACTACTAGGCTAATCTACTGGCTTACTAGTCTAACATATTACCCTACTGGCCTAGTCAATTAATATATTCTACTAACCTAGCCTACTGGCAAATTCTATAATCCTAGCTGTCTGGCCAACAACTTCCTAGCCTACTGGATTAGCATATTGCCCTCACCTACTAGCATAGCCTCATAGTTTTGCATAATGCACTAGTGACTTCGCATACTAAATTAGTGGCCTAGGCTACTAGCATAGCCTAGCATAATAGGTTGCCTACTAGCCTAGCCTACTAGCCAGATAACCTACTAGCATGCTAGCATTTTGGATAGCTTCCACTTACTAGCCTAGCCTACTGGTCTATCCTATTGGCCTAAATTACATGCTTACTGGTCCTACCTACTAACCTACTAGCCTAGCCATCTACTCGCATATCCTACTAGCCTATCATCCAGGCAGCCCACCATGCACCATGTCACATAACCCAGCACCACCCCCACCCCACCGTCTGGCCCTGCGATACCTTTCCACATACTCTGTGTAGGTATGCTCGGAGTGTGTGAGCAGTTAAGTATTACGGTGACTATATGGAATAGGTGCATATAGATGTTGTGACGATAGAATGGATGATTGATTATGTACTATGTGTGGCTGAATGGTAATATGAGTGGATGGATAGATGGGTACGTTACTAGGATGTGCATGCGTCCGTGCGTGCGTACGTGTGCGTGCATGGATGTGACTGTGCGCCTGTGTGCGTGTGCTTGACGCGCATGTGCGTGTGTGCGAGTTAGGGTATCTGGGGTTGGTAGGTACCTGGGGTGGTGGGCTGGTGCCTATAAGTATTTGTGTTGACTGCATAATTAAGTATTTGCGCAGCATGTGTATGTACTTACATCATACAGTTGGTTTTCAGGCGTTTATTATTTTGTTTTGGGGAGGGTATAGACTCATTGGTGGGTATATGTAACATTTTAAAATGCCGATAAGCTTAGCAAATGTTTACTCATATAGCGGTGGATGTATGGCTAGGTTGCTATAGTGTACAGTATTGCAAGGGTCAACTTTGCGTCTATAGTATGGACATCTATTTATGTGTGGGTAGTTGTAGCTATGGGGATAATGATTAATCTTAGCTATGAGTAGGGTTAGCCATGCTGGCAATGGTATTGATAGCATTCGTGCTATGGGTAACTGTTGGTGTATGGGTATGGTTAGGGGGAACTACTCTGCCAGATTCTCAAATCTACCACTTATCACACTATAACAGCCCTTTCCCAGTACTACTATTACCCACATAGCTACTTCAGCCGTAGCTACACGTGTATCTATCAATAACCGTAGCCCAATAACTACCATACCCCCATCGCCACCTGGCACAATAGCTACCCGTACACCATATCTACTGCAAACGTATAGCTACTATATCTATGTCTACATAGACAACCATACCAATAACTTACAATACTCAACTACTACCCTGCATAAATGCTAATCATGGTATATCGTACAGCTACGCCTATCCCCATAGCCATCACAATTACCCGAAATCCATAGTTGCCTCTACCCGTACCACCACATAGAAAACCTTCCCTGTAACTACTCCTATTACATAGCTAAGCATATAGTGACTCATACATATATCCCCATATCTACCCTAACTATAGATACCCACTACCGATAGTTCGCCGTATTGCATAGCTACCCATCCCTATAGCTACCGTTAACTATACCAACATTCGGACAGTAGGCTAGGCATATGAGACATGCCAACAGGTTGGTCAGTTATTCCAGTCCTGTAAGTTAGCTGGCTAGTAGAATAGCAGGCTAAGCTAGTTGGCTATGCCAGAATTCCAGGCTAGTAGAGTATGCTAGTTGGCCAGACTAGTAGACTAGTACGTTAGAAAAGTAGGATAGTAGAGAATGCTAGTAGACTAGGCCAGTAGAGTGTAACTGTAGGCTGTGTTAGTAGGTCAGATTGGGTTACTAAGCAAAGGGGACTAGACTTGTATGTTAGACCAGTAGGCTAGACTATTAGGCTAGGCTAAGATAGTTGTGGGCGTATTTGGTATGGGTAGTGGCAGTGTATTGTTATGGCATGGTAGTGGCGATTGTATGGTACATGTGGCTAAGGGTGTAATAGTATAGAAAGATATGTGGATATATGTGTGGTTATAACCAAAGTTACGGTATGGTATCAGTGGGTATATTGGTCGACTAGCACTTCGTGTATACGTAGGCCATAGCTATTGATAGGGGTAACATTGGGTTATATTGCTATAGATAAGTATGGATAGGATAGCTATGGGTGTATCAGTGCAGTAGTTATGGGCGTTTTGGTAGCATTTCAAAATATGTCACGCATACATGCTCATATATGGTCATACAAACACATAGTGATTTATGTTGTGGCAAAAGCTCCCAGATAATCTTGCCCTCACTCCATTTACGACAATGCCCTAACAGCCAGGCCATCCATAGTTAATTTAGGACGATAGCGCATCTTTGCTATCACGGGAACTGGTGATTTTACTGATAAATACGTGTGAGAGTATGTATAGTAAAATTGCCTCTATATTGTTCCGTTTTAGCACCTTCTATAAATTTTTCATTATACTCGATAGGCCAATATTGAAATGCGTTGACAAACTTAACGAAGCTAAAATACTCAATTCTAATTCTAATAGGTGATATGTATATTAGTACGCATTTGCAGTGTACAGACAATCGGTTTGGAGTACATGTTGACCATTACTATGGTATGCATTGTGGCCCATATACACATTAGCAATAAGCAATAACATTGCAATTTTTCAAGAAGAAAGTAAACGTTTCGCCATTTGTTTCAGAAGTCATCATCAAGCTTGCATCAGCAATGCTTGCTTCAGAATGCGCAAACGTAAAATTTGACTGGCTGAATCAAGATTTGAATTTCGAAGTCGAGTTCTGAATCTCGAAGTTGAGTTTTGAATTTCGAAGTCGAGTTTTGAATATTGAAGTTTGAATTTCGAATGAGCCTTCTGGGCTTTCGTAGTAAATAGATAATGTTTTCTTAGTCAGTATGAGTTTAGATATGTGTTTTGCCAGAACCAAATACCATGAAGCATTTTAACTCAAATTAGTTACATAACACCAGCACCTTACTGTACGCATCTATAGAATTCACCTTTCCAGAGTACCACCCATCATATGACGTCATAATGAATTGCGTGATGTGTACAATGACATCATAATGAATGACGTCATGAATGACGTCGATAAGTACGTCACGAACGCATATTTGAAGACGGTCTATGCGTTGTTGTACAAATTGTTTGCTTTTACTATTTAATAAATATTCTGTTGAATATTTTGAAACTAATTTGACTGGGCGCTAGTTACAAAATATTCAGCAACTTCCCTGTATAGTTTTCAGAAAATTGATAGCTAGGACATTTGGGGATCGATCAATCCCAGCACGGCGAGGTGTGGGTGGAGCTTAGCTAGTGATGGGCGGGGCATGGCTAAAAATGGAAAGATCCATTGAGATACGTTGGGTTGTTTATTGGTAATTACCTAGACTAGGCAATGCTATTCATTATAGGATGGTATCGCTTTTTGCTACATTGTCGTCATGCCGAGAGATACAAAGCGAAAAACATGCAGATGGACAACTCTGCAAAGTGTGATGTAGTAGTTGGCAGCCGAAGAAGTGATGGACATAAGGCGTATAGTGAGGTCGGTAGCGAGAGACCATACTCTGTACCACGTCACACAATACAGATTTGCCAAGAAGATGACACTGTCCAAAGATGCTACATCAGGTGTAGCCCACCCAATTTTCGGTTACAGACCGCAAATACGTCTGGATGGATGTAGTCACGTGATTTTGTCTCTTTTAAAAAAACAACTCAAAACTCAAGAAGAAAAATTGATGCGGGTTTTAGACATCACGAATCCCATTTATCGCTTGAGACTATTGATTATTGCATGGATTTTGGGATTGTATTGCTATCGTCAGCATCCCCCACCCACCCACCCCACCCCAACGCCCCACCCTCACACACATCCGACAAACTGCAATCTCCTGATCGTGGAGTTGACATAAATCATGGTCATGAGAGTTCTATCAGTCAGTCACTAATGTTCAAAGTGAGTCTACCTATGATATCACCATTGTTAATTAACAAGCTACATGTTTTCCAGATAATCCCAATTTATCTACCGAGAATGACGAAGTCAATAAAGCAGATACTAATGTTAATGAAGATAATCCGATCATATAGCTTTCAGGCGTTTACACCACAGTGATACCTCTAGCAGTTATTCGGGTCATCAACCCACAACACAGCCTCCTAACCACCAAAATAATATCGGCAACTCTAGTTATAGTGGGGACTAATTCCCCAGCTGATAGTTCAGGACAAATTATTCCAACTATACCCAGTTTGCTACCCAAACAGCATAGTATAGGAAATGTTATATCAAATATGAGCTTGGTATCACCTGAATCGATCCGACCCTTTCCAAAAGCACCACCCGGAAAACAGGTAAATACGGGAAGAAAACGTAGGGCCAGTTCCATTCCCACCAGCACCCAATCAAAATAGCACGTGAAATTGAGAAGGCTAACTGTGAGAAACGCTGCTTAAAACTAAAATAAAGCCCTCAATTTCTGCTGAACGGGTCCTTAACAAGGAAAGCACTATTAACGTGATCCGATTACCAAACTAGTCAAAGTGACTGGAAAATGTGGTCCTTTCACAGTGGTGGATCCAGCGGGGTGGGGTGCACTCGGGCGCACATGCCCCCCCACCCCCAACCACCACCGGCAGGCCTGGGCTATCAATATTTTTACTTACCTGCTCGTGGCGGAGTGAGCCCACTTTGAACAGTTAATTCCATTGAAATTTTGGGTGCCCACCCCACACCCTCTCGGTAAATGACCTCCTGGATCCGCCCCTGTTTCAAGGGGATGGCAAAACAGGTGACACATAGAACTGTATGTCTCCAAAATTTAAAACAAACCGTGAAAACCACAACCAAGGGTTAAAATTATGTCGAGAAAAACCCTATCAGATAAGGTTGCAGTCCATGAATGACTTTGCTACATTTGTGGAGAACAATATTCTAACAGTCTCCCAGGAGAAGTGTGGGTGAAATGTGAGTCATGTGTTGAATGGACACGAAAACTGCACTGGTGAGGGCGAACCATTCATTTTCTCAAACTGTGAATGAGATAACATTGCAATTAATTGTTTAAAACTATATCTTATTTATTGCTTGTTATGTTATATGGATTTATTGTAGTTAATGTCATTAAAGGACAATTGCTAAATCATTAGTTACTATTTACCTGTTGTTACAATTGAATCCGTACTCGGGTACAATTGTCCGCGGATATGTGGTAAAAAATTATTGTAACACGTTGGTCACTCGTTTCAAGCTATTGTCGCAAGCAGATAAATAGACACGCGGCTATCAAATTATGAGTATTAGGACGGCAAAAGATGCTATTAAGTGATTCCATCATCTGATGGACTCTCCCTGTTCAACATAAACCATAGTGAAACAAAACCTTTAATATGTTACCATTGCAGCCCCCCCCCCCCCAACACTCCTACTGAGGACAGTTTGTATCGGGTTGTCCTTCGTAGTGTATCTCAGTTGGTGACGTGAAGACAAGGTGACAATTTTGATAATGCCTGACACCATATTCTAAGGTTAATTCAAAGTTGTAACCAACTGACCTTTCTCGTTTAAGCTACGCCCCGCCCGTCATTAGCTAAGCTTCCCCCACACCTCGCTCATGCCGTGATCGATCGATCCCTGAACTCCATGACTATCAATTTCCAGAAAACTATACAGGAAATCTGTTGAATATTTTGAAACTATGGCCTATCGCAGCAACAGCGCAAAGTCAAATTAGTTTCAAAATATTCGCCAGCATGTTTATTAAATATTAAAGACATACAATTCGTACAACGTCTCAGACTATTAAGCGTTAAAGACGGACTAAATCGAGGCATTCATGCCATAATTAATTATGACGTCATCATGCACGTCACATAGTTGATTATGACGTCATATGACGTCAGATGAAGGGTTGATAAACTGGAAAGCTCCATTGTTTGTATCCTTATATCATTTGCGCAGGTGCCATAGTAATGTCTTATGACTGCTTGTAAAATGTGTTATTTTGATGATTGTGTCCATAATGAACATACCCCTGATATGTGATTAATATCCTCTATGGCCTGATTATGCTATTGAAGTGATGAGAATTGGAAGACAGTTACACATGTCCGGCTTATGATCCCAGCGTAATGTTACAGGATTGCAGTTAAAAACTGTGGCCAGGTGGTCGCCGTCTCGCGCCTGTCTACCACCCCTACCACCCCATCCCCACCCCAGCTGTCGAGGCCGGGTCTGGTATCGTTTGGAGGGACCGGAAGCAACCTTCATCATAGCATCCCTCGAGCTCCGGGTCGGGTCGCCGATCCGGCGTGGCGTTGCCACTCTGTCATAGACTTCCACACCCAGCAGTCTTTCCTGGTCGTTCTCGGTCAGGATTCTCGGGGCCCGTGACGCCACCCATTGGGCGCATTCTCGGGGCTCCCCTACAAACGTTTGCTGGGCGGAGTGGCCAGTTGTTTCCTTGGAGACTCGCAGATCCGGCCGGGAATTCTCCACATGACAAGGTGTGTGTAGATGATACAGTCGGGTAGCTGGACCTCCTCCATAAGTCGATGTGTAGCTTTCTTCCCTGTTTTTTTTCCGGTAGTTGCTGTCTACAAGCGAGAGTTTGGGGTCAGGATTAACAACCTCGGCTGGCGGCGATCATTCTTCAGTCAGAGCGGAGGAGGCGTGTGCTGAGGTGTGCTGTAGTTCTTGTAGCAGCGGAAGTGGGCACTTTTAAGCTGCGTTTATCTGGCACACGGTTGCGGAATGCGGAATGCAGAACGGAAAGCGGGTATGCGGAATGCAGGTAAAATATCGCGTGTAGCATTTACCTGCACGCGGTATCATTGCGTTTTTTATTGCACTTTTATTGGTGATATTGCGATATATCTATCAAATTTCTTTCACAAGCGACAACACATATTTTACGCTTTGATATCTAGCTTTCCACTGAGACCATTACAAAATGTTTATGTACGGAGGCGAGAGATGTAGATCCAAAATGGGTGGATACTGACGACTAGATTCAAAATGATACACTGGCCTAATCTCACAACATGTAATTATAATATTACTGATTTCCTAATTTTTTCGACAAATTAGTTCTTATAAATTTAGATGATGCATCAGCTTTAACTACTTGGATTACTTTCATTGCTAGGTTACATGTTCTCTATTCCGCAACGGAATCTTTTCCATCCGGAAAAATCGATACACCGAGCGATCGGTTTTTCCACATCCCGCCATTCCACATTCCACATACCGCTTACCGCGTGCAGGTAAATGCATGAAGGAAAATAGTAAAGAGCGATCTGAAGTATATTCCACGTTCTGCTTCCACAACCCGCTTTCCGCATTCCATGTGCCAGGTAAACGCAGCTTTATACATGTTCTTTTTGTGGTGCTGGAAGACATTCGTGTACAAGCAGCTGAAGTGCATTCCCAAGCCAGCAGGTTCTTCTCGCGAGGGCACGGTCCGGTTATCTGTTGAGTAAGTGAGGTGGAAGGGGCAGTAGGAGGTTCTCTTTACCGCAGGTGGCTTTTGGTCTTCCCAACTTGCGTTCGAGCTAGTCTCATTTTAGGCAATTCTCTCTTGGGTACTAGTGTGATGGGAGAAGGGAAGAGAGGGAGAGTGAAGTCGCGAGGGCGGTCTCACTCTGGATTTAGAGGCTCTGTGTGCAGTATTTTCTGTCTAGGCTGATTTTATTTCAGTCTATTATTGGTAACTTCCCCCGCTTTTACACTGGTACCCATTTATACTGCTGGGTACAGAGAGGTAAGGATCGAATGAGATTGCCCATGTTTCCAACGACGGTGAGATAGTGCACAGCTCAGGTGCGAACCGGGTTCTCCAGTTAAGTAGTCCTAGCAAGACCTTCTCGAGAAGTGGGACAAGGGTCGCTTAGAACCATATAAAACCCAGCTGCACCCCACCCCACCCCACCCAACCCCACCCCACCCATAAGAACTGGCTGCTTTAATACTAATCAGCTCTACATCTCATTATATGGTGTGGCTGGTATAAGTGTGCGAGCTCCCGTAGTATCTGAGCGAGAGAGCCAGCTGGTCAATGGCGCAGCTAAGATTATAGTTCTTCAATGGTGGCAGGTGGTATTCAATGCCAGTTCTTTGGTTGCTTCTTTATAAAATGTTCCTGTGGGTGATGTCTCGAGAAATCAGGATCCCCGGGCTTTCTAACGGTACCGAACACTCTCGGTGACATCGTGATGGTAGGCCTCTATTCCATGCAAAGATAATATTTATATCTTAAAAAGTGTCTGGTCAGTCAGTGGCATCACGTGTACGTGGACATGTCCTACCCTATGAGAGCCCCTGTCTATTGCGTGTTCTCAGTGCTCTAGCTAAGCTCGACTCACAACTCGCTCGTGTTGGGATCGATCGATCCCTGAGATCCGTGACTAATAATTTCCAGAAAACTATACATTTGAAACCAATTTGACTGAGTGCTGTTGCTACTATTGCACTTGCCACCTACACAAACGGTATAGGATACAAACAATTGGTTACATCCTTGAATTAACCTTACAATATTGTAAGCAATTGTATTGTAAGCTGGAAGCAACAGCGACCAGTCAAATTAGTTTCAAAATATTCAACATCATGTATTAAATAATAGTCATACAATTCGTACAACAACGCATAGTTGGTCACCAATTATGCGTTCGTGACGAACCTATCTAGGTCATTGATGACGTCATTGATTATGACGTCAACTGGAACGGTCCATTGCCCACAAGACCTTTAAATTGTCAGTGTGATTTGATCAGTGACACACATTTTATGCATGTGTCAAGAATAAATAAATGAAGGTTTATCGGTTATATCGAAGATAAATACTGTATTAGTTCTTTAAAATGTTAAGCCTATCAAAAATGCTTCTGTAGTGATCTTAGTTCAATTGTAGATCAAGAGAAGACGACCTACCAATGAAATAATTGGCCTGGATAATCGCGCCAGTGATTCCACGAGTACGTTGTCATAAATAGTGTTCTATTGGTCTTCAGATGTGCATAGGAGAAAATAGAAATTGTTAGAGTAAATTTGAGGATTAAAGTGTTAAATTCTTATTAGAACGAACACAATCTTATTAATGCATATCCGCGGGAGATGAATAGCAATATGAAGCTGATAGCCGGAATGTATGGAATGTGACATAAAGCAAACACTTGCCATTCTGACAGACCATTGCTTCGATTAATGGACCTTTACACATTTAGCTATGTCCCGTTCCATCTCAATTTAAGCCCCACCCATATCATGTCCGTGTTGGCGTTGATCGATCTCTGAACTCCATGACTATCAATTTCCAGAACACTATACATGTAAACTGTTGAATATTTTGAAACTAATTTGACTGATTTCAAAATATTCAACAGAATGTTTATTAAATGATAAAGACATACACTTCATACACCGTGTTGGACTATTAAGCGTTAAATACGGACTAAATCGAATCACCCATGGCGTTATGACTATTGCGTCATCCTACACGTCACTTAGTTAATTATGACGTTATATGACATCAGATGATCGATGAATAAACTTGGAAAGGTCTGTACCTGTATCACATACAAATGCTGAAAGAATAGATCGATTTAGGCCGCAACAAGTCGGCCTAGCCATCAATTATTTTCTAAATGCGTATCTGCGTTGCTATTCATATCAGGTAAAATAAGACTGGACTAACACTAATCTTTTAAAATGTCAGCAATAAATAATGCGTATAGGCGCACACTAAATACAACGTTAATCTAATTGGCTGACTGGCCAAGCTGTTAACTTTACCATTTGGATCAGAAAGACTAAAACTCCAAAATCCTTTACGATTTATTAATTATTATGTTGAGTATTTTGAAAACTAATTTGACTAGGAGCTGTTGCTGCTTTCCTGTCAAATTAGTTTCAAAATATTCAACACCTTACCTGTACGATTGTCTTTAATGTAGGATTCTGGGAATTCAGGGTTCAAAGGGTTAATCTAGCTTCAGGTTAAGTCGCGTTAATGTAAATGCTTCTAAAGTAAATATTAATATAGGCATATGCATTTTATACTAAAACTTCAACAGTATGTTTACTAGCGGTTTATTAGCATGTACGCCCAAAGAAAAGTTCAAACCCGTATTGGAAAGTTAGAAATCAAACTTTTAAATATGACAAAATGTGCCTTAATGACGCTTTATCCATTATTGTTAATAAGATAAGGTGTTTAAAAGGAAGTAACCCTGGCCGGTTGGACACCTATGGCTCAGGTAAGCCTGAGTTACGAGGTGAGCGGGGGATCAGGTAATCGCGGCTTAAAACCGACCTGAGCGGAGATCGACTGAGAAAGACTTCGCTTGCAGATTGACAAACTGAGATTGGTTTACGCGAATTCCGCTCAAACCCGACTTCGCTTCTGATTCAGTCATTTTCGAAATGTCTTCTAAAGCAAAAACTCTCAATTTTACAGAACACGCATGCACGGAGATGGGGAAGACGTTATCAAATATGTAAACTAGCTAAATGCAAGATGACAGTGAACCCTTGACTCCTGAAATCACAGGATTTCGCTCAGCAGATGCTATCACACCCGATCCACTTGCCTAAACCATACGACGACGACGACGACGACGACGACGGCGGCGGCGGCGGCGGCGGCGGCGGCAACGGCGGCGGCGGCAACGGCGGCGGCGGCAACGGCGGCGGCGGCAACGGCGGCGGCGGCAACGGCGGCGGCGGCAACGGCGGCGGCGGCAACGGCGGCGGCGGCGGCGTGGTGGTGGTGCATGATGATGATGTGAGTTTGCATTCGGATGAAAAGATGAAGAAATAATGTCTGCGATGTGGACCTGCGTGCGCGTGTTTGGTGCGATGGGTGCTGGTCGTGTGCTAAGCCACAATAAAGAATTATTCAAAGAATGTAAATACATTCAAATATGCCTCTATTGAGCGGATGTTACTTTCATTAGGGGCAGCCGCAGCAGGCGCTGCAGCAGCAATAGCAGCAGCGGCATTGATTGCTGTAACGGTAGTAGTAGTAGTAGTAGTAGTAGTAGTAGTAGTAGTAGTAGTAGTAGTAGTAGCAGCAGCAGCAGCAGCAGCAGCAGCAGCAGCAGCAGTAGTAGTAGCAGTAGCAGTAGCAGTAGCAGTAGCAGTAGTAGCAGTAGTAGTAGTAGTAGTAGTAGCAGCAGCAGCAGCAGCCATTTGTAATTAACAACATCGATTTGGTCAGTTATATTTAAATACTCTGCCATTTGCTACACTGATCTTGAAATGAAATGACATCATAATGGTACTTGCATATGTTTGACTGCGTCAATGCATAATATATGCTGGTGGAGGCCTACGAGCAGATTAAAGCAAATCATTAAAACATTTAACCCGTACACCACGCATGTACACGCATGATTCGTTGTCGTAGCATTAGGAAATTCCCCAACTTCCGGTTCTTAGGGCGTTCTTAGCTAAGAAGTCTACTAAGAACGTGCCATGAATACCGACTTTCTTAGTGCTAAGAACTTTCTTAACTAAGAACCTTCTTAACGCTAAGAACGTTCTTAGTGGCTAAGAACGTTCCTAAGCTAAGCAAGCGACATGAATACGGGTCCTGGGGTGTAGCGGGTTCAGATTTTCCAACAATCTGAGTTGTATTTACGTACGCCAAGTTGCTATGCAAGCGGACGCGAAAATGGATCTCCGCTTAAACCCGGAATCATATTGAGTGGGGCTTGAGCTATACGTGCGCAATCGGCCATTGGTGTTTTCACAGTTCTCATCGTCTAGAGTAACATTTTGATCATGGTTAGTGTCACTCACCCCTCATAATGCAGATTACTGGGTCGGTACTGGGCATATACCGACCCGTATTGACCCGATACTGGTCCTGCGTTTTCAGGGGTGCATGCGCCCATATTTTTATGGCCATGAGATGGATAATTAGTTGAATTAGCTCTCGAAGCGACACACGTTTGACTCCAAAAATCAATTAGATGAATCTAATCTGTCAGACAAGTACATGACGTCATAATCAATTATGTCATTTGTAGGCTGATTTCACAGTTTATAGATCAATCATATGACGTCATAATCAACAACGCCACGTATAGGCTGACGTCATAATCAATTACGTCATGTATGATTCGATTTACTCCGTCTTAAACGCTTAATAGTCCGCCAGGTTGTACGAATTGTATGTATTAAATAGTAATATTTAATAAACATTCTGTTGAATATTTTGAAACTAATTTGACTGACCAGCCAGAAGTGGAATGCTAAATGCATTCTGGGAAGGTATTTTCCCAAAAATACGCTGATGTGGGATAGGTCTATTGATGTTCAGGGAGTGATAGGCGGGGCAAAGCTAAAATGGACTCTTTGTAATACTAAAGACTACACCATCGTGACGCTTCGTAGGCATATTTCTGTTCTCCCGGTTAGATAAATCAAAACATATCGGGAAAATAGCGATAAGCATACCGATGTTTCATAAGTGCTGGTACTCGCGTATCAAACATATTTCCCCTTAAATTACTCAAATGACATAGCATTTCTGCGTCATCACCATCCTATGTAATGTTCCTCTTGGAGTGCATTCTCATTTCTGATTTGTACCTTTTACAGTTTGTGAGTATTATTCCATTTGTTTTTCTAAGTCTCATATTTATAGGCCTACACAGTGCAGGGGTGGGCACCGGTTTTGGTAGAGGGAGGAGTGCACACGTTGGGGAGGGTGCTGTCTCGAGACAGGGGGAGTCCGTGGGTCTGCCCCGAAGATTTTTGAAAATTAGATGGCCTTAGAAGCCATTTCATGCAGCCTCAGTAGTATAAAAACTCATATTTTCTTGTAAATCTAGCTTTAACAATGTCATTCAGCGAAATTATGTTGCTAAATAATTATTTTGATGGTTAAAATGGCACACACTTAGAGAAGGGAGGGGTGCGCATCCCCAGCACCCCTTGCACCCCGCCCACCCACCCCACCCTCTAAATCCGCCCATGCAATGTATTTGAGACTATCGAATTGTTTGGATTATTTGAATATGAAGCACCTTGTTATCTTTGTTGACGCTAGCTCGCCACTGTTACACCTCAATGTTCAATCATGATTACAATCTCCAACAGGACCATAGTGGTAAAGAGACGACCAGAATTTGGATTTTTTAGGAGGGATTCTGTTTAAAGTGTTCTATGAGCGCTATCAATAGGCTATTTGTAACATTTTCCACATTTAGCATTTTAATAACATTGGGGAGGTATCTGGTGTATTTGCCATGACATTTGGTCACGCTAGATAGCCAATGGACCTTTCCAGTCTCAGCTATGCCGCACCAATATCTAGCTCAGCTCCACCCACAACTCGCTCGTATTGGGATTGATCGATCCTTGCACTCCCTGACAACCAATTTCCAGAAGACTATGCAGTTAAGCTGTTGAATATTTTGAAACTAATTTGACTGGGTGCTGTAGTCAAATTAGTTTTAAAATATTCGACAGAATGTTTATTAAATAGTAGACATAAAATTCGTACAACATGTCGGACCATTAAGCGTTTAAGACGGACTAAATCGAGTCATCCATGCTGTAATAGATTATGACGTCATTCTATACGTCACATAGTTGATTATGGCGTCATATGATGGGTGGATAAACCGGAAAGGTCCGTTGGTCGTGGCTCCTACGTTAACCTATTTTCCCAGCCGCATTTATTATTATTTCTCGTTGGGACATACTGCCTATGTTATGTGGTGAGCATGAGGCCGCAGCCCAATACGCCCCCTGGGTAATCCACCCCTAGTTCAAACCACTAGAAAAACGGTGATGGTCTGAAATTCATTATAGCACCAAAACCATAACATATTTATCCCTGATCTCCTTAGTCCGCTTAGTCTTACGGTATACATATCCATAATTCGCCTTTGCAGCGTGTCCATCATCGTCCGACGTCATATGCTGTCATAATCAGCTAAACAACGTGTATGATGACGTCATATTCATTACATCATAAATGATTCTATATGGCCGTCTTTAACTCTTAATAGTCCGACACGTTGTACGAATTGTATGTCTCTACTATTTAATAAACATGCTGTTGAATATTTTGAAACTAATTTGACTGGGCGAAATCCAGTCAAATTAATTTCAAAATACTCAACAGCTCACCTGTATAGTTTTCAGGAAATTGATAGTTAGGGCATTGGGGGATAGATCAATGCCAACACGTTGAAGTGCGGGTAGAGCTTAGCTAGAGGTGGGCGGGGCTTAGCAAAAACTGGAACGCTCCATTGGAAGACGATCTGATATGATCACCATTTGCGAGGATAGTGAATGCAAACTCAGCTGACAAACATAGACGTAGTTATTGTAAGAGACACTGCGTTTTCGCTATTGTATAACTCGTTCCTAAAGAATATGAACGAGATTTATATAATATACAAATACTCACCGTTGTCAGGATCACATCACCATGACAACACAGCGTAGCTGGCATCAACCATGCAACACATGGCTAGCCGAAATTTGACACGGATGCATGCATGCGCCTGTAAATACATAAAAGACAGTTCTTGTTATTAATGCTTTTAAAGGTTGTATGAATTTAATGAGAGAGATACAGATGATGGCTTAGTGGGGGGAGAGTGAGTGTGGGAGAGGGAGAGAGGGGGGAGGGAGAGGGGGGAGGGAAGGGGGGATATATGGGGTGTGGGATGGAGAGAGAAGTATGAAGGGGGAGGGAGATATATAAAGAGATCGATTAATAGAGGGAGTGGAAGGGAATGGGGAGGAGAGAATGAGTGGGAGGGAGAGAGGAGGCGCGGCGGAGCGAGAAAGAGAGAGAGAGAGAGGGGGGGGGGGGAGCGAGAGGGCGGGGCGGGGTGGGGGAGAGAGAGAGAGAGAGAGAGGTGACAAGTGAACTAATATGATGGCTGTAAAGCACCAGCAGCGATAAATATTTCACATAATAAATTAATAAATTACCTCTGGAAATGCAGAATCTGAGCATGCTCTCATTAAATACCATCTAATTCCTATAGTCAATCGTCAATAAGAATCTTTAGGGCATTAGTTTACCAGAGTGTGTCGGTGTTTGGCATTCCTTTCCGAAGCAAATAACTAAATGTAAATTTGATGAAAATGGAGTGGCCTAGTTCGTTTAAATCCATTGATGTAACTGTTATTGAATAGTTCACCCACAACGAATTATTTCTGTTATATATAGGTAGAAATATACATGATATTTACCTCTCTCTGAGTTATTCAATGGCTATATACGGTGTATTTGCATTGGCGTTTTAATCAGATGAACAGCGAACACCTGATGGTAAGTTTAAAAGCAAATTACTGAAAGCCATCCATTTATGTTCCCGGGTCCATCCTATATCCATCATGAATAGTTATATCTGAGTAAATACAGTACTTTAAACCTGGCCATAAAGACCACCTCCATCGGAAATGATACACGGTCACTGATGACATCATACAGATCGATAACCCTAGAAATATCATTTGTAGACAAATGAGTCTGGTTCGTTAACTGTCTGCCTATTGGCTATCCGCCGACTACATCTTCCATGTGTTTTAAATCTGGATATGGTGAATAGTTTGAAAACAATTTGACTGAAAGTTTCCCTCAAATTGTTTTCAAAATAGTTAACAAGTCTTATTTATCAGAGTTATTGTTCATTAAAATTATTGTCTGATGGCTTGCAGCAATCAGCTAGTTAAGACAGGTGTTCTGATGGCTACCACTCTCGATGAACTATCCTATTTGGCTCCAAAATCCAGGTGGCCAGTCTCGCAAATTCGCGTGTATTGGGCGATGTTAACGTTGTTACAATAAAGCATAAATTACAGCATATATTAAACATGTGAAAAGTCCGAACGTCGCCGCCGCTCGGAATTCTGAATTACCAGGGAATATCTTGGTCCAGCGGGGAGCATACATATACGGTGAAATAGAGGAGATACCCATTTCTAGCTATGTCCCGCCCCTTTGTTGCTAGCCTCCGCCGACTTGTAGGCATGTTGGAATCGATCTGAGCTTTTGAAACATGAATTCTCAGCAAATAAATTTCAAAGTAAGCTGCATAATATTTTGTAACACATCTGACTAATCACAGTCAGTTAGTCACAATTGGTTCAAAATATTATAGAATGTGTATTAAATCGCAGATTCATCAATAACATAGGCCGATACTTCGTACATTTCGTAACGGATTTTTCGGTTTTCGTAAGGAAGCTATGCCGTCATTTTGATTGTCACGTCAGGCGTCAGCTAACATGTGAGGTATCTGATTATGACGTCAAATGCCTCAGCGACAGATCGGATCACGCGATTATTTATGAATCGGGAGGATTCGCCAAATATTCGCGTAGCTCAATAACTAAATGACACCAACTACGTACAGGAAGACATGAGTCGTAATTAACCCTATCATACCGAATCCGACCAAAACTGGCCTCTTCAGGGGTCTTGAGGAATATTCACTTGCGGGCCAAGAGAAGACTATTTCTGAAATTTTATCACTGAAATGACTAGCACGATAAGATAGCCAGTCATTCAAGTGGTAAACTTTCAAAAATAATCATCTCTTAGCCTGTAAATGGACACTCAATAAGAAAAATTTAGAGTTTCGTGACTAAATTTTGCCATTAAAGGCTTAACGGGCCACCTATTAAAGCTCACAACACACGCATGTGGCAAGAAAATACATTTTTAGAAACTATGGTTAACGTACTGGTAGCAATCGTGATTAGCGTCCCGGTACGCGATATTATATCACTATGGGCGGAAGCATAAGCAGTCTCCTTCACTCCTAGTTGCCTCTTTCCACCCATGCAGCAGTATAATTTGGTACCGATGTAAAACAAGGACGAATTTGTCCAATAACCGCGTCGTTGATATATTTTTCAGTCGGGCAAACGTAAGGTTAAAAGTGTCTATTTTGGAAACAATGTTGCTGAAAGCTGTTGCTGCTGCGTTTTAGCCTTTGACCAAAAAATTGGCATTGTTTCGAGACTAGATGGACAACCTTCCACCCACGTTTGGAGAAGATAGTACGCGTAGAACCAGAATTATTTAAGAACGCTTAAATAGTCGGGGAGCCACTTTGAGCTATCTGCTCAAAATAAGGGTTTATCCTACACCGGTTGCACACTAAGATATGTATATATTTAAAATTTCTGAATCGGTAGGATGTCGTGATTCACAATCAGAATTTTGTAGGCCTACAGATATTTAGGCCAGCGAAAGTGACGTAATTATGATGTCATATATATAGGATCCTCAAAAACTGTAATATTAAATTTTTTAAATATCAAAATTGTTCCCTTAATTTCTGCCTTAGTCTGCTTGCAACCTGTGAAAAATGTATATTTTCCAAATTCCTCATATATAGTAATTACAGATCTATCCCATGTACGCCGCTAGCCCACAGCCGATATGACGTAATCGGCATAAACTATATGGCGGTTTAAATCAACTAAATAATCAAGAAGGCTATTTTTATGACATGTTTTCTTCATTCTGTCATGAGATTATTCATCTTATATTTACGATGGAAATAAGTAGCTATCTATACTGGCAACAGCAGATATGCTCTAAATGTGCGTTTAATATGATTATGTATTAACTTAATCTGTATAACTATCTTTCAAGGATGGAACACATATCGTTGCCAGGAGGATAACTGACTATACTAACCAACTACTTTTGGATTAACCGTTATCTTACTGATGTCATAATTTAACATTTTATGACTGTGTAAAGGAGAAACATGTGTATATTTTTACAACAATTTTATTGGTCTCTATGCAACAACATATGTCAACCGTGTTTTAAAATGTACACTAGATTCTAGTGTATGAGATTCTAGTGTATGAGGGCAGTAAAATTCTAACATCCGGGTAATATAGGGTTCACAGATGAAGATAAAACACCAGCCTGTCTTAAAGAAGCGTCATCTTGTGACTCAAGGAACAACATACAGCCAATTCATGCCAAAATACCACTTCTTCTTCTTAGTGAAAACCACAGTTAAACATGTCTATAACGGGAAACTTAGGGACGACTAAAAACGCGATCACTGACCTGACGTGCTTCACTAAATTTAGATTCTATCGTTTTCACTGTTGAATAGGAACGTATTCCAATCATTACATTTTGGCATAGCCTGTCCGGCACATGTAATATAAGTCCTCTAGCACGCCTTCTCTCTCTGTGTGGTCTTTTATTCAATGATCCCCATATATGCCCATCACAATAGATAGTTTCAACAGATATGCATATGTTGGTGATGTACATAACTTCGTGAAAGCATCAACATAATTTCCACAAGTATCTCTTGGAGATACTAACCACGCAGCTGCCATACCATCAATAATCCACTCACCACATACTGGTAGACTATTTGTATCATTACAGTTGCCTCTGATTACTGTTGTTCTGGAGATTAGCATAGAACACTACTTACAAGCAGAGCGTGTTCTACGTCGGACTCGTCATTTAATGGCAACTTTATGTATTGCAATGAAAGGTATCTCACATCTTAACTTCATCAGTTCATAAGGAAACCACATTAGAATAGTGAAACAACACGAAGCGATGACAAGAAGACTTGTTGAGAAACCTGATATATTTATATTTCTATGTGTAGCAGGGTTCGTAAGAGGCATCAAAGCTGTAACAGTGATAGATGAAGGAATTATTCAATACGCTCTCAAATCCACATAGACTGGGCAAAGGAGTTACCCATTGATAACTGAATAAAGAAAAGCCGTGTGACCTTCTTCAAGCCACTAAAAACACCAAGATCAAAACCGCTTTGCAAAAATAAAAAGGAACCAAAATTGTGAATATCCTCAAAGATAAAGAAGTTTCGGATAACCTATAGGAAAATCCACTAGTTCTGACGAGGAACACTTATATCCTTTGACATCAGTGTCTCTGACTTTGTCTTCACCTGAGAGATACTTGCGTTACAGATCAAATACTTCTAAACAAACTCACCTCATCGATGATACAGATTCAATCACAAATACTGTCCCAGTACGTGCTGAGTGGAGTATTGATGGTATGGCAGCTGTGAGATTTGTATCTCTAAGATATACTTCGGGAGATTATGCTGATGCTTTTCAGAAGGTATGTATACCACCAAACATATACACATCCGTCGAAAGTAAACATTGTGATGGACCCATAATGGAAACATCGAATAAAATAACAAACACATCAAAGGCTGTGGGAAGCCATGGGAAGAGGATCTATGCCACAAGTGGGGGGCATACAATGCCCATAAGATAATGGTGCGTTCATATCCGGCATTGAAAACAAAATAAAATAGATTAATTTCTTGGTGGAACAGTATACATCGAATGAAGCATGAGCCAATTTGAAAATTGCATTAGTTATAATAGAGTCTGAAAATACCTGGTTTCTAGTAGCTACTGAGAAAGAGAATCCTGAAAGGTATTGTCATCACGGAGTCGATACAAGAAGAGTCTGCATGTTTAAAAAAAGTGGCAATACCGTGGCTATAGTAGCTAATGACACTTCTATTTTAGTAATCCTGGCATATGCATGTGAGATTATGAAACCTAGAGACGAGTGCGTGATGAAAATTACCTGCAACAGATAGATTTGTGTAAACACTATATGCCATAGACTGTGTGATGAAGTATGTAATGTATTACCAGCATATCATAGTATCACTGGTTGTGACATAACCTCCTTTCCATTTGCATAGGCAAGATAATGCCTGTCAAGAAGATGATAAAAACCACAGCAAGATGAATCTTTCGTATGGGGGTAGCAGAGACATCATCATCATCATCTGTACCGAACACTACTAACGTACATATATCCATGCAAACTGTTATGTACTCAGGCAAAGACAATGCAGATATTGTGGAGACCATGTATGAAAGATAAAATGTTGTGTCAACTTAACCCTTCAAACTTCAAACCTTCTAGTCTAAACCAACCAAAATCAGCTATGTAGTGGTCTTGAGGCATGTCTATTTTCAGGCCAAGAGAAGAGTAATTTTTAATATTTACCAGTGGAATGACTGGCTCGGTAACAGAGCCAGTCATTCCAATGGTAGATTTTCAAAAATACTCTTGGCCTTCAAATGTACACTGACAAAACAAAAACTTACATTTTTTAACCATACCTATTTGCTGGTCAAGTCAGCCAAAATTCCATTGGTAAATTTATAAAAGTCTTCTAAAGTTAAAATTACTTGAAAAATGTTGACCATTAAACGATTAATTGATTATAAGTAGTATTTTGAGGGCTTTGAGGCGCTGTTGACACAAGAGGGGTTAATACCTCAGTCAAAGAGAGTGGGTTTAAAACAGTCTGACTATCGACCTTAAATCTGGCGTCAATGAATGGAACATTCATTTGTCGAAGGTAGAGGTTGAGGTTGACGTTGAAGGTACAGGTTGGATAAAAAAACGTAGAGCATTGATGGAATATGATCCTGGCTTGATAGAAGTATGGTTTAACTGTTCACATTTCCCAACAAGTTTGGCATCCAAGAAACGTGGAAACTCTAAAAGGAAATTAATGTTTACAGATTATCGAAGAGATGATGGACAAAGTAATGCCGAAGCTAATGATAAATATTGTGCACGACCAAAGAAACAACTCTAAGTGTGTAATATTGACGAATACAATACGTTCTTAAAAATACCTATGAACAAGGCCTAGAAATTAGGGACTCAATACAGACCAACCAAATCAATAACTCTGTGTCTCGAATGACTGATTCGTTACTGAGCCAGTCATTCCGGCGCTACCTCTTCAAAAACAGTTCTTTCTTCGTCCGCAGATGGGCATCAGTTCATTACAGAAGGAGTCTTCTGCCGGCTCGCCCATTACCTTGTCAAAAGACTCAGATTCAAACATATCTGCTTGTAACCTGACCCGTCAATTCACCTTTCCAGAGTACCCAGCCATCATATGACGTCATAATGAACTGCGTGGCGTGTACAATGACATCATAATGAATGACGTCATGAATGACTTCGATAAGTACGTCACGAACGCATATTTGATGACGGTCTATGGGCTGTTGTACAAATTGTTTGCTTTTACTATTTAATAAATATTCTGTTGAATATTTTGAAACTAATTTGACTGGGCGCTGTTGCTGCCTATGGCAGCAACAGCACCCAGTCTAATTAGTTACAAAATATTCAACAGCTTCCCTGTATAGTTTTCAGGAAATTGATAGCTAGGGCATTCGGGGATCGATCAATCCCAACACGGCGAGGTGTGGGTGGAGCTTAGCTAGTGATGGGCGGAGCATAGCTAAAAATGGAAAGGTCCATTGGGACTATTATAAGGTGGTTCTTAAAGGCAGGTTGTCTAACGCACCACGTGGCATAACAACTCGCCTGTATTTAGTATCCCCATGTTTAAATAACATTTTAAACCCTTTAATGACTAAATTTCTTCGGAAAATTTAAAAATTTACTTATTGAATGTCAATTTGCAGGCCAAGAGAAGACTATTTTTGAAAATTTACGAGTGTAATGACTGGCTCGGTTTCAGCGGTAAAATTTCCAAAATAGTCTTCTCTTGGCCTGCAAATAGGCATTACTCAAAACCACTACAGAGTCCGGTCTTGGCCGGTTTCGTCACGAAAGAGTTAAAGTAACTCTCAAGTCGTCCTCACTTTGAACAAAAAACATGAAACATGAAATATCATTTACAATGGAAGAATCCAGTTTTAGTTATGCACCACCCATCTCTAGCTAAGCTTCACCAACATTTTCCCGCGGTGGGTTCAATTGATCTCTGAATCTCAAAATATTAAACAGGTTACCTGTAAGTTTTCTGAAAATTGAGATCCAGCCAGTGCATGGATCAATTGATCCCACCACGGGCAAATGTACATAGTAAAGAAATGCAATTCGTACAACTTGACGCACTAATGTGCGCTTATGACGGACTAAGTCGCACCATTCCTGACGTAATTTATTATGATGGCAGCCTACACGTGACGTTGATTAGGACGTAGTCCCTAATATGATTGATTGATAAACTGAATTCCTGTGGTTTATTTCGTTAACCCTTTAACCGTTAGAAGTGGAAGACGACAAATTCTTTTTGGCATGACGAATACTAAGTTGAACATTCTGAAACTAAGTTACTGGGGTTGTTCCTGCCTACCGCGCTGAGTGAGCATATCCTTACGGCAACAAGGTGTTGCAGTCGGTTTAGTTTCAAAATATTCAATAGGTTTACTGCATAGTTGTCTTGAAATTGAGATACTTGAATATTACGGGTTATAATTATTAAATGGTGAAATAGTTCAGATTGATTATTATTGAGAGCTACTAATGTTTTGATCAAAATTGGGCCTACCGCTCCCCTGCAGTCACCTCGACCTCGGATGTGGAACGCGGAGTTACTCTGACTCTGTATTAACTGTCTAACTGCTGAAATTTTGTAGACGACATCTTCCAATGGTTATATCTCTAGAATTGCTAAATAATTTGAAAACTATTTGATTGAAAGTTGTTGGTGGCTAAGCCACCAACAACTTTCAGTCAAATTGTTTACAAAATATTCGGTAAGTCAAAAGTTTTTGCTCATTGAAATTATTATTTTGTGGCTTGCAGCAGCGAGAGAGTTAACTGGAGAATAACCTTCCCGTGGGTTCGTGTCGTCCAACACATGATCCTGAGTAGCGCCTTTGGAAGACCCCTGGATCATAGGTCTGGCCTATATTAGTTCTCGTTGAATCCACCTTAAATACGTATTTCCTTCTTCGCCTTTTAGTATTAAGTACAAGTATGCAAATTTTAACACTACCTTGTAAAATTTTCTTCAAATAGAAACGACTGAAATTGTGTTTGCTCAGGGACATTCACGCTCCTAACACTCCCTCCCCAGCCTAGTCCACCCGTCCACAGTCCACTCTAATTCGCGGCATATGCTACGAATGCCACCTATTGTTGGGCGAGCAAACGCTACTAAAACAACATTTGCACCAAGAGTGAATCGAGCGGTGCCAAGAGTTTCGCCCATTTTCGCAAAGGGCATACATATTGAATTAATATTTAATTTTATTAATGTATTGAAACTTTATTTTCGTCCTACCACAATTAGCACAAACATTCACCCCTGATGGCAGTGCACACCCATCTACATTCTACATAGAGCTAGGCCATATATTTTTATGTCACAATACTATTTTATCAACGTCCATGCATCTTGTTGTTACGTAACTTATAAGTCTTGTCGTTGTGTAACTTGTAACTTGTAATAAAATCTAACCTCCTTTGTAGAAGAAGCGCATTAACATGCGTAGGTGTACCCTATTATTCGGATTTGCGATCCGTACTTAGGAAACTATCGCTTTTCCCAGCAGAGACGGATTTATTGGTGTGTAGTCTCCTAGGAAGTAATTTGAGATGGGCTTGTTAGGGTGTGTTCCCTCCCATCGACGTGAGAGGGCAGAGGTCCTTCTCGGTAAAAGAGTGAAAATTAGATCCTCTGAAAAGCCATTAAATGGCTTTTCAAAGATTCTAATTTTCAATTTTTCCCGGAGGAGGACAACCCCACTCACACACTCACACACTCACACACTCACACCCCCACGCACGCACGCACGCACACCCCCACGCACGCACGCACGCACGCACGCACGCACGCACGCACGCACGCACGCACGCACGCACGCACGCACGCACGCACGCACGCACGCACGCACGCACGCACGCACGCACGCACGCACGCACGCACGCACGCACGCACGCACGCACGCACGCACGCACGCACGCACGCACGCACGCACGCACGCACGCACGCACGCACGCACGCACGCACGCACGCACGCACGCACGCACGCACGCACGCACGCACGCACGCACGCACGCACGCACGCACGCACGCACGCACGCACGCACGCACGCACGCACGCACGCACACGTCTAGGGGATGGAGACTTGGGTGACATGTTGTTATTTCATGCATTCTGAATGATAAATAACATAGTTATTTTGCTTCGACTTTTACCGTTAATTTTCAGTAAAATTGAGACAGAAATTTAACAATCATTTTTCACAATAAACCTCACAGATCACTCCTTACCAGAAGCCCGTGCACATCTGTGCTTACGGAATATAATTTTGTCCTCAAATTTGATTTTGATGGAAGCCCCTGGGCCCGGTGTGTCCAGTCCTAAATCGGACCTGGGAATGTTCCGTTTATCAGATTAACCATATGGCATTGGCGTCACGATTATGGGAAAAGTTAGATATGCCGTGCTAGTCTGTATAGAACATAAAAACAGGATTCAAAGCTAGAACATTTTAAGACCAACTTAGGCCGTGTTCACATCAGAGACTTAATCCTGAATAACGCCAGACTGATGTATGGCGTTATTCAGGATTAACTCTCTAGTGAGAACACGGCCTTAGTCTATTCTAACAAGCGCAAGGGGGTCTACAAAAATGTACCTCATCAGGCCACATGTATGTGCGAAAGCTTGTCAAAAGAAAGTAAGTTAGTCGAAAAAAGTAGTATCAGTTTGAATCTTCTTTTTATTGCCACATTTAGGGTAATATGACTGTGCGGGTGTGTCTTCTGGCATCCTTAGCACATGCTCAAACATGGACCATCTTTGTATGGTGACTATTACGGACGGCGACGACGTATTGCTCAACCTTTCATAGTGTGTGTTGGAAATTATGTTGTCAGACAATCGGTGTTCAGTGATGGTGCGGTGTCAGGCATCAAGTTTGTCTAGAGCTGTCTTTGGTGCTGCCCAGCTGCTACAGTTGTATAGCGTCAAGGATGCGCAGGTTGCGTTGTAAATCATAATCGTTTTCAAGGGTATTTTTGATCTACGAATTCATAGCTTCCAGAAGGATTAGAAAGCTGTCTTCCATGACTCAGCGTGCAACAATGTCAGCAGTACTGCTGTAACAGGGCCGTGAGCGCTGGGTTTTGAGTTTCCTCCATGGTTCACCGCCACGAAGTGGGTTGTTATTTTCTTTAGTTTCATGCTTTGTTGATAGGTATATGTGCGTGAACTTTTGCCATTTCTAGCTAAGCCAAGCTCCAACCACATCACGCTCGTGTTGGGATCGATCGATCCCTGAACTCACTGACTATCAATTTCAAGAAAACTATGCAGGTAATCTGTTGAATATTTTGAAAATAATTTGACCTGGTGCTCTTGCTGCTTATGGCAGCAATCCAGAAAAATTAGTTTCAAAATATCCAACGGCATGTTTATTAAATAGCAAAGACATACAATTCGTACAACGTGTCGGAGTATTATACATTTAAGATGGACTAAACCCGAGTCATTCATGACGGCATGATTATAACGTCATCCTACGTCACGTAGTTAATTGAAGATGTCATATGGTGTCATATGATGGATGGATAAACTTAGAATGGTCTGTTAATGTTAAGAACTCCTTGAATAATTCGCATGGATTTATCTCATATCAGTTGTATATGGTGAACAATCCTAATTTGTCATCAGTTAACCGCTTTACCGTAAGGAAATCATTTATCAAATCTGAATGTTCAGAAAAATGTATGTGTGCGATGAAAAACAGTCGTATAATAATGGATGAATCCGCTTTTCGCTATGCCCCGCCTATCTTTAGCTATGCCCCGCCCATCTCTAACTATGCCCCGCCCATCTCTAGCTCCGCCCATCTCTAGCTAAGCTCCGCCCATGCGTTGGGCGTTTTGTGATCGATTTATTTACTTTGTACCCTGACTTCACAGAATTCCAATTTCAAGGTAACTTTACAGCTAAGCTGTTGAATAATTTGAAACTAATTTTACTGGGTGCCGTTGTTGCCCATGGCAGCAACGGCACCCAGTATTTCACAACATGGTTATTGAGTACTAGTAAAGATATACGATTTGTATAGCAAATGGACTTTTAACAATTCCTGAAAGACGAATACTATAAATTGAAATTTAAAACACCCTCTCAACTTGCGCCCAGGACTAGCATTTAAGAATAGCCAAAAGCTATGTAACATCTATGTAAAAAAGGAAACTCAACAAACTCTCCAAACGTTATTAGACCCTATGCTTATTTAACTTTCGTCAATGCTAAAGTCATTTACTTTGAATCCGCATGTTCCCTCTTATTCAAGGCCCTCACACCGAGGGGATATTGGTCTAGATTTCTGCGTAAAATTATGTCTGAAACTTTACGTGATTTTGGAAACTATCCCTGATAATGCTGCAGATCACAGACCTACTAAAATTCGTCACAATCGTCCAATTGCAGGCGTAGGGGAATCTCGAAAATATGGAAAGTAGAGGTATAAATTGGTCTTCCAAATCATAAAACATGTATGAGCTTTCAGAACAAAGACAAATTCCAAATTCAGTCTAATTTAGATTGCGATGCCGAAAGCGTGATTTATGTAATAAGTTGCAAATTATGCCAAAAGCAGTATGTCGGTATTAGACATGAAGTCGGGCACGCGTGTCGCTGAACACCTACCTGGTCATTCAGTCGCTCGGGATGAATATCTTAAATTACAGGATAAATTAAGACAACCTCTCAACTTGCGTCCAGTAATAGCATTCAAGAAAATTCCGAATCTACGTGACATCTTGGTAAAATCGAAATTAAAGGTGCATAATGACAGATAAATGACCGAAAATAAAATTATTTAAATTATATACTTGTAGCAGCTTAAACTGTGGATCTAGATACAATGAAACGAAATAAATCTTATCATATGACGATTCCATTATGTTTAAATTAATATAATTTTTTAAGTTATGAATTTGAATTAGGGACTCATGCCTCTGTTTCAAATTCACAACTTTGAAAATTATATTGATTTATAAGGAATGAAATCATAAGATATTAAGATTAATTTCGTTTCATTACATTTAGTCACACAATTTAAGCTTTTAATGGCATTAGAGAATAGCCAATATGCTTAAGTTGGACGATGGAAAAACAGAAGCTTTGCTAGTAGTTCCCACTAACAGGCGTACCAAAACTGTGTTGGACGGCATTATCATTGGTAGTAGCACAATCCAGTTATCAGAGTTACCTGGACTAAATGCAAGATATGCTAGATAATGAATTGAACATGGAAAAACTTGTTAATCATCCATGCTATGCAACGTATGCTTTCTGCCGCTACGTAACCTCGGCAACATTAGAAAGTTTTTAATAAAAGACGTTACCATCAAACTTGTAATAGCATTGGTAACATCTGGATTGGATTATTGCTATAGTCTACTGGTGGGCGCTTCAAAAGTGCTCATCAATAGGCTGCAGACAATACAAAGCACTGCAGCTAGGATTATATCCCTCTGTCCTAAAAACGACCACATCACTCCCGTCCTTAAAGATCTACATTGGCTACCGATCGAACAAAGAATTCGTTTCAAAATTCTTTGTCTGACGTACCAATGTAGGGCTGGCACCGCACCTTCGTACCTCTCCGAACTGATTGAGCCGTACGTTCCAGAACGATCACTAAGATCCGAGAACGAAAATAATTTAAATGTTCCTCTGACCCGTATGACTTGTTATGGGCGCAAAACGTTTTCATACGCAGCTGCCATCGAATGGAACCGGCTACCAAACGATGTCAAATCTTGCCCTACATTGGCTTCTTTTAAACGCAGACTGAAAATCATTCTCTTTAAGTTATCAAAATTTGTAAAGTATTTAAATTTGCATTTAGGCTATTGTAAGCGCATAGAGCACGCTTTTGCGCAGAGTTTTGCGCAATATAAGTGCACTATTGTTAGTATTAAGCCTGTAAAAGTATACAATTTTAACAATTTTATTTGCAAGCATTCTGATGTGAATATGCACCTTTAACAGGTAAAACATTGCCATCTTATAGTTGTCCAGCACTTTCGCCTCTATAAAACAAAAATAACAAATCTCAGGCAATAAAATAAATTTAAAATTTTTTCATTTTTGTAAAATTCTGAGCCAGTGCGGTAACCATATTACTACCTACCTACCTGACTGCCTATCGACCGACCTAGTACTTTACATAACCATTATCCTAGCCATATTATGCTATGGCATATGGGCATGTAGATAAAATTTAAAAAAAAAAAAAAAAAAAAAAAAAAAAATATATATATATATATATATATATATATATATATATATATATATATATATATATATATATATATATATATATATATATATATATATACTTTTCTCACTGTAGTTATTATTGTAATTTTATTAAATTGCAATGAAAAGCTGAAGCGTATATGTAACGAGCGGTCAAGCGTGCCTTCAAGATTTAATATATCAGATGTACATAATTAAATCTTGAAGGCATGTTTGACCGCTCGTTACATATACGCATTAGCTTTTCATTGTAATTTAATAAAATTACAATAACAGCGACAGCGAGAAAAGCAACTTTTATGTCGATAACATTAACAATGTCAAGATTGTGTGAATAAATAATTATACATGATTGTATCTAGCATACTGACCTGCTACATAACTGTATATTAACCGTCACATCCGTGGAATAGAGCAAGCTACAAACGATAGCGTGGAGTATTTAGTGGTCACTGGGTAAATCAGCAACTGACCCAAAATACGAATGTCACGCAGATCTACCGAGAACAGCCATTTGTTTTAATTTGACATTTCTATGCAACATAGCTAGACATTATCTTACCAGGACTCCTGACTGAAGAAGAAGAATAATGATGTGAAATGTCACGGTCGACTTAACACTAAGCTTTCACTGTAGATAAACTGTGGCATCAGACACAGCCGTGACTTTACGTAGTGTGCTGCTATATGATATACGTCAGCTTACAACTGTTAAGTGTTTATGTTTCGGTGAACATCAGAAAAAAAGAATTTCTCTCAAACAGACTAACGAAAATTGGATTTTAGATTTTATTTCGTTATAAAAGTCTGTCCCGATAGTATGTGGCCTCAAATTATTGCATTAAGCGTAGGCGTGTGGCTCTGTGGGTTAAGGGTGGGTATGATCCCGATGTTGGTGGGGGTGGGTGGGGTGGGTAATTTTCAAAGGATGACTTTTTAAGGTCTATGACATGGTATACAATAACGGAAGGTTTAATCATGAGGTCGTGCTAACCAAACTGAGTCCAAAGGCCATACGTAGCTTGTTGAGCCGCCTTCGCTCGACAGAATCCTAAGCGAATACTCGATAAAGCCAGGTAGATTATCCACACTCAAAACTAGATTGTAGTAAAAGTTGTATTTTTAAAACCAGAACAAACTTGCTTCACAAATATGAAAATACGTTCTGTGTTACCTGAATTTCACACGAGCATCCGGCTTACCTGTGGCGTTTGCTCTGTGAGTCGCGTGCGTGGATCAGGCGCTCACCTTGATTAACCAGGGATTTATGACGACGTGTTATAAATAAACAGTATAGCTAGATGGGGGCTATTCAACATCATTTTCTAACCTATGCGTTCCTGGGTTAAGAAGTAAACATTCGAGAAAAATTCATAAATAGAAGAATCTGCTCCGTTACTCAAGTATTATGATCAATACACGTCACTTGCTAGCTGACGTCACAATCAAAAGGTGTACCCCGGTCCGTCCGATACGAAAGGGGATAAGGTCCGGCCGTAGCCTAATTTGACTGGGAACTACTATTGCTACAACAGCTCCAAAATTAGTTTCAAAGTATTCAACAGCTTAAATATATAGTTACCTTGAAATTGATCAGTTTATGCAATGCCCCGCCCATCTCTAGATAAGCTCCACCCATGTTGAGTGACGTCACAATCGCTGTGTTGGGATCGATTGATCCCTGAACTGCCTGACTATCAATTCCCAGAGAACTAGACAGGTAAGCTGTTGAATATTTTGAAATTAAGTTGATTAGGTGCTGTGGGTGACCATGGCAGCAACAGAGCTCAGACAAATTAATTTTAAAATATTCAACAGCATGTTTATTAAATACTACAGACATACAATTCGTACAGCAACGCCTAGTCCGTCACCAATTATGCGTTCTTCACCAACTTATCTATGTCATTCATGACTTCATTGTTTATGACGTCATCCTACACGCCATATGACGACAAATGATGGATGGATAAACTGGAAAGGTCCATTGAAATTCTGGGAATTCCGGGATCAAAGCGTAAAAAAGGAAATTCAAACGTGTGTAGAAAGTGGGCGGGGCATAGTTAGAAACGGATCATCTATAGATCGCATATTCCCCATCCAAACCCGGCCCACCTTGTATCCCTGCATAGATCATATATTCCCCATCCAAACCTCGCCCACCTTGTATCCTTGCATAAGTCATATATTCCCATCTAAACCCGGCCCCCCTTGTATCCTTGCATAGATACATATTTCCCATCCAAACCGGGGCCACCTTGTATCCTTGCATAGAGCATATATTCCCCATTCAAACCGGGCCCTCTTTGTTTCCTTGCATAGAGCACATATTCCCCATCCAAACCGGGCCCACATTGTATCCTTACATAGAGCACATATTCTCCATCCAAAACCGGTCCACCTTCTATCCTTGCATAGAGCACATATTCCCCATCCAAACCCGGCCCACCTTGTATCCTTGCATAGATCCCATATTCCTCATCCAAACCCGACCCACCTTGTATCCTTGCATAGATCACATATTCCCCATCCAAACCCGGTCCACCTTGTATATATACACATATTCATAGTTTACATAGTCAGCATAGCTTGAATAAAAAGAGCGTAATTTCAATTTATCTTTCTCTGTGACTGTTCTCTTTGACGCAACCTTCTGAGATGATGAACGAGAACATATATTTGAAATTGATATGCCGCTAACGTATTACTGTGAGAGAAAATTTGTCATGCTGAGACTGTTGTCCAGGAGCAAGGAGCTGAGAAAAATAAGTCCCACAACATACTCTACAGAAAAGGTTCTACTTGATAAGGTGGTAGACTAGGCAATCTAGAAGACTGCCTCAAATTATTGCATCATAAAATTAAAAATTGTACTGACCCCTATATAAGCCGTGGATCAGTCACTGCGAGATGGCCCTCTAGGTGGGGCTTAGAATACACCTTCCGTATCCTCTGCGTGTCGTAAGAGGCGACTAAAGGAGGTACGGGTGGGGTAACCCTGACAGAAACCTCGAGTGCTTAAGACGGAGATACCAGGCCGCACGGCGCACTCTAATAAACCATGGATCCACGCACTTAACGCGTATGATCGATAGTCGCTTACAGGACTGCCGGTATGATCAGCGAACGAAAAGAAGAAGAAGTCACTGCGAGTCGCTCTGATGTAGGAGGAAGGACTAGTGTAAATGTGAATATCTTTATGCAGACTCAGCCAATAAAGAAATCCCGTTCTAGCTATGCCCCGCCTATTTTCTAGCTATGGCAGCAACAGCGCCAAGTCAAATTAGTTTCAAAATATTCTACATAATGGTTAGTAAGTAATAAAGACATACAATTCGTACACATGACAGGCTTTTCAAAAAATCTTGACAGACCTAGCTACGTCAGTCATTACACATTTTGATTGTAGCTCGCAGGGCACGCGTTGGTCCGGCATGTTGCTCCACTCCGTTGCACGGCATGTACAGGATGCACAGGAGGGCTGGTTAGCTGTGGTTCTCGGGGTTGCTGATCCTGTATCGCAACTCTCCGGAAGGTACAAAAACCGGCCTCTAGAGCCCATGGAACGTTCACGTTTCAGTGGGGCCGTGCGACCATTGCCGCCGAGATTGAACCTCACGGTCTCGTCTCAAGTGTTGGTGTCACCGGTGTGCCTGTCCATTACTAATTTAGAAGTCTAGACATAGTGGTATAATTAAATAGTCCCAATTAATAACTTTACAAACAGTGCTACTCGTTTGACAGTAATGAGCAAATAATACAGTACATAGAGCCATGCGGTGTTCTTTTTATATATACATGGTTTCGCCGAGGGTACCACACAGATCTGTAAATCCACAGAGGTATCCCGCATGGGAGCATCGCAACGAGGCCACTTGGTAGTTTAACATAAACTAATTACACCCCTAACACACACAAAATATTGTTGTTGCGAGAGGAAGGTGGCTCGCACGGGCCTCCATCACAGGAAAATGCCTTTAACGCCAAAGTGGAGGAAAAAAGCTGGCAAAGAGGGCCACTCGTTTGTTCAAACAAAAAGCTAAGTGCTGGTCAATCCTAGTGAAGCCATGATTAATGTGATGCACACTGGTTTACGTGGACGGGACGAAAGATTTCCGAAGAATTCACAAGCCACTGTCTTATGTAGGTCCAAAGATACTGTATTGGCAGTTGCCGCTTTATTTATACAAGCCTTCTGCTACATTCTAACCTACCATTTGGTTATTAAATATGGTTCCCAGCTTTGGCCGCAAGTGGCAGGGATTCCTACCTATCTTTAGGCACATACATCTAAGTGGCGAAGATGCCCAGCTTCCCGAAGGTCGCCCCACCTAGCATCTACCTCAGAAAGATAGCGTACATTCATGTTACGGAGCCATAGCTCCCGAATCATATGACGATCCGGTCACCACTATCCCACAACCACATATAACATCACTAAAGCAATTTAGAAAGCACTATATCGTTTATGGTGGTGAGTGAGAGACGGATATCCATCGTTAGTGGCCTTCCCGTGAGGGCGTGGTGGGTTCTAAGACCTCACCTAGACACTACAACAAATTGGATGGAGATCCGCATCTCACCCGTCACCGCATGTTTTACGGGATTAACATTTTACCTGTAATTAGGGTTAAGTTCCAGAATGCCCAGAGATGCACTACAGGCCGGTGTTATATAATATAATTAATTTCTTTTCGCAGTACTTCCTACAATGGTGGGGGAATCTAAGCTAACTAGCATCCAAAGATACAGAGGGCGGTGTGTGTAATTCGGCACTTTGGTTATCACCGCTCAGAAACACCAATAGTTTCCCAGAGTCGGATCCTGCTAACGTGTCGATAGGGAGTCCTGACAATTAGTAAGCCGTGAGGTTGGAGGAGCATAGAAAGAGGCAATAACTCGATATTAATAAGAGGCCCTAAGTTAATTGACCAATTTTACACAACGTAGCCGGTGCGTGGTGTTGCATATCCACTACAGCCGGAAAAGAGACGTACACAATGTGTCTCTTATGGATAGATTGTCCATAAACTACTTTAAACCTATCCTATTGAGCTAGAATAGCCAGGTTTAGTCGGTAGCATGTCAGGCTCTAGAAAGTGGAGCATGATCAGCTACCTCAGTATAAAATTGATGCTGGGGAAATATAATGATGCGGATATAATTTTGCTGTATAGTATTACCTAGTGTACTGCATCCTAGAGTTTTTATATAGAAACAAAACATAATAACTAGGATGGCTACTTGTCATATACACACCTAACTAATACAGTGCTAACGATATACCACAGGTCTTAGGACCTAACGGTGTTGTTAGTTGAGAGCACACAGAAATAAAGAAAATTTTTACAGTATGAAACAGAAAGTATAAAAATGCGGTCAGAAGGACGGGTATGGCTATTAGTCATCAGTACGATTTGCGGGAATAATTAAATGCACAATAGTATAGTTACTTGAGTACCTATTGGTCATCAGTACAGTAAGGGTTCATAAATCACTGAAATTGATACGCTACAGTTTGGTAGCGCGAGATGGCACGATCTTGAATGCAGGGAAGGTTTCCGCATGCAGACTGTCGATGCGGCTCACTCTCATGGCGGTGAAGAATAACGGATGATAAGGATGTCCATTAGATCATCAGATTAACTGATACATAATTTAAACAGCTGTTGTAAAGTTTCCGTCCAGCGACAGCAGTTTGAAAGTTGAAAGTTGCCCATTAACAGAGAGGGCTACAGTTATGATTTAAATATGCATGTACAATAACTGGGTACATGGTGCGGGAACTGTCGCATAGCTCTTGCGGCGCACTGAGCAGAGTCCCACCAGACTGTGGTCTAAAAGTTAATTAACACACGCGACATGCAGCGTGGAAGTTTGATACCACTTTTCAGTGTCGTCGGAAGATCCGGCGAGTTATCCACCAAGTATCACCATCAGCTCTACATCCTGTAGAATCACATCGGGCCCGCAAGGCCCATCTGCAGGAAACTCCTCTGAGAAAGTTCCGGAAAGGGAGTTCTTATATTAATTTATCGCCCCCGGATGGCCGTCTGGGAGCTTCCAAAATTGTGATTGCGGAAAAGTCTTAAGACTGCTCACTGGCGCAGGAGATCTCAATTCCGAGAGGCCCTGCGGTTGTGCTGGTACCACAGTCGGTTGGCAGTTGTCCCGCGTCTGGTACTGCACTGGTCCAGCAGACGTCCTGGCTGTGTCGGCTTCCCGCCGATTCTCATTTTTTCGTCCCTTTTATACTACTGGTGACGTCAGAGGCAGACGCTTCAGCCAATCAGGGGGCGAGCAGTAGCCAATTAGCGTGCAGCTAGAGGTTGTGACGTGGCTATCACCTGAACAGCACATTCGCCATTCAGTCAATGCATACACGCGATTACGACTTCAAAGCAATATTTTGAAGATAATTTAAACGGGAGTTTTAATGATAACTCGGCCATTTCTGGTCCGATTTCAACAAAGTAAGAAATTCTGTAATCCTCGTTTCATTCTGGTCCTGGTCGGTACCAAGAACGACGGGAATACTGCGATTTGAGTAAATCACGAGTACCAACTCGGTACACTATAAGCATACACTCTCTCCCAATCCTGACACGTGTTGCCAGGGAAGCTCTGACACGCGTTCCTACGGACTGTTTTAACGAAACCTCTCTTATAGGGCTTCACACCTGCGGACTATCCCACTCAGGGGTCGGGGGGTGGGGGTGTGTGCTTGGAGCGCATCCGGAGCAGTCATCCCGCACCCAGCTTAGCTGGGACGGTCCGTACCCGTCCGGTCGATCCAGGCTACACGATTGTGACGTCACAATACATGTTAAGTAATTGATTATGACGTCATATAATTGAGTGGCAGATCGTATTCATCTATTGTTCTTAGTCAAGGATGTTTGACTTCATACACAATTTCTCCCTCAAATAACATACAAAAATTTGAGCATTCCTTGGATGATATGAAAAAAATCCATAAACAAACAAAATAATATGACCCTTTTTACGTACACAGCTCTCAAATGGAGATCCACGAAAATCTCTGTCTACATTTACTCATCAATGCTGGCAATCCATCATAAAGGGAACAATATCCAAATCACATAACAAATTAATATCCTTTAGTAATTATTGACATTTTAACCCTTTACGAGCATTTGAAAAAAGATGTTCAGTGGTAAAAACATTTTGCGAAATACGGGAAGGCAAAACAAACTATGTACACAAGAGGGGTGTTTCTTTCTCACTAACATCATTAGAAGTATCCAACTTTAGCACACAGCTGAGACAAGATTTACGGAAGTATCCAGTGTGTCCATGTCCACGTTAACGTCCGCCGACTGGACCCGGTGCAAGTTCAGTAGGAGGAAAAAATAGCAAATGGCAAAGGAGGAGACATATTGAACATGCCACGGAACACTGCTGCTGTCAGTAATGATTACATCAGCAACGTCAATCTATTGTGTGTTGGTTTCCATGAAGGAAGAGAAGAAACCTCTTGTCGCAGTATTGGAAAAGACGGCTAACGATATCTGGAATATGGCATTGGCATGGCAAATTTCTGTCAATGCTACTTTGAAGACACATATAGTTCATGCGCGGACAGAGAGGGACAGCTGAATGGTACCTCAACTAAAGAAGCATGTCCGAGAATAGATTGTCTTCCAGAAGCCATATGATTACACTTTGTCTGAGCCTATGTACTGACGCTACATATACCTTCAAAGTGTCAACAACTTGCCTACCAGTGTAACACAGCAACCGCCACGGTGTCTCGTGAGGACAGTCCAAAAAGGAATGGATGCATTACGACATCATCACGGTTATGGCGTCAGCGATCATTAACTCCCAAGGCAGATCAATCGATATCATGGATCTAACCATGACAAAATCACAGTCCGTGATACCAGACGTCTTCAATGCAAACAACATCAGACTATTTACAAGCTAGAAAAAGGCATGCGGAGATGAGGTTGCATCGTCACAGTGTAGGAACTCTTCAGCTGGTAAATGTGCTCTAGTATTGGATCAGGATCCTGTTCACTCATTGACTCAGGTTTAGCAAGCATGCACAATCATGTGGCCCTGGGAATTGCAGTACGCCACGTGACGAGCTCATTGCTATGTCAAATGGAATGGGCAACTGTGGCACTCATTATATGGCAATGGGCACGCCTTGGATCCTAGTCAAGAGCGACTTCTTTGCGGGTGGCATTGCCAGCAAACTTCCCACATACGTCTTTGTTTAGGTGGAAGGAGACAGTAATGTCATCAATTAAGAGACATTGGTAAAATTAGGACAACCTACTGTAGAAAATTGGTACCTTATCAGCGGAGAATTTTGATCAATCCATACCAAACAAACAGCATGCGATTACCCCCTCCCCCCCCCTCACCCCTACCCACCTCCCCCCCCCCCCCAACCAACTGAAATGTGGCAATCAAACAGTCTGCAGTTACAGGTTTCTTAAGAAATTGTCGAGTCACGTGTTTCAAATATGGAAAACCCCGGCATTCAGCAGCCTATGTGATGGAACGTGCTTGGACATTGGCAATGAATATGCCAATAAATCGCAATGATTCTGCTTGAAGTGGAGTACCTATTCGCAGAAAAGGGAGTCCAATGGACCTGTATAGCTTTCTGTATAGTTTTCCGGAGATTTATAGCCAGTCAGTTCAGGGATCGATCGACCCCAACACGGCGAAGCGTGGGTAGAGCTTAGCTAGAGATGAGCGTGGCATAGATAAAACTGGAAAGGGTCATTGGGTGATATTTTGCCCCTTTCACATCTACATTAGCCTTCCATAAATCGTAATGGCATGCAGTGCCGGACCGTAGGGTTTCAATGCTGGCACAATTCTAAACCACGTACTAGAGCTGTTCTAGATGGTATATTCTAAGACGGTATTAGGTTAAGTCACTTAGTACACGAAAGTGTGTTAGAGGGGATAATCTACCAACTTGTTAAATTGCACAATATACTACCTCTTCTATAGGGGTCATTTAAACACACTGTTACGTCAAACCTTTTACCAAGGGGTGTTCAATGGACCTTTCCGGTTTTAGCTAAGCTCCACCCACACCTCGCTCGTGTTGGGATCAATCGACCTCTGAACACCCTGACTATCAATTTTCAAAAAAACTTCACAGGTAAGCTGTTGAATATTTTGAAACTAATTTGACTAGGTGCTGTTGCTGCCTAAGGCGGCCCAGAAACATGCGTTATCAGGTTGATGAAATGAAGACGACGCTAGTTTCATAGTCGCCCGAGATAGTCAGAATTTACTACATTAAATTCTTCAGGAGACTGGATATATCTGCACTTTAGAAAATGAGTTAAAAGGAATCTTTGATATATACGTGTGTTTTCCTATACACTTTTAACATTCCTAAAGCATCTAATACCCTCGAACAAATTCCACTTAGCAAAATTTGGAGAAAGTATAATCATGAATGTATATCGTAGGTCCATGTAGGGGCTTACTTATGCCTATCCTACAACTTCCAGACTATTAACTATAAAGTGGACAGGCTGTTTATTTGTTTGAATCCACGTTTAGCTTTTCCCCGCCCATTTCTAGCTAAGCTCAACCCACGCTTTCCCATGCTGGGATCGATTGAACCCTGATTACTCAGAATATCAGTATTAGTCAAGGTAAATATACAGGTAAGCTGTTGAATATTTTGAAATGAATTTGACTTGGTGTTGTTGCTACCTCTATTACACAACATACATCTATATATATTTACTCAGATCCTTTACACGTCATATGGCTTTACTCCTTGAGAGACGTAATTGGTGTTTGTGCCAATTTGCCACTCGAAATCTTATATCCTTCAATTGACGGATCCGATCTGTCACTCAAACATATGATAGCGTTGCTTCTGCCCTTCTGCCTTCGAATGCTAGATAACGAATGCAACATAGCTGCATAGGTAAGCTTACGAGAGCAGACATCATCTATAGCATGGTATGGTCCAAAGATGATGTACCGAGATGGCATTACATATATCCTTTCTGAGATAAGGACAATGTCATCTCAGTAATTAATTGGCTTACCATTGCGAAGTTAACTTAATAGATTTTTCACTGGATGAAGATGGTTTTATTATCGCGATTATTACCTGTCTAGAAGGCCGTGCATTATAACTGTACTATATATTCAGAGTGAAGTCAAAGTTTGCATATCTATGTGATGTATACATGGGAACAATGATCAGTAAGCCACAAAGCAAAAGAATGCCATATTTAGTCATATCAATGTTAAAATATACATTAAAATCACTATTTGATAGACGACGTGTATTTTGGGACCGAAAGCTGATGAATCTATAGATCTGGTTGTCGATAGTCCACCGATCTTAAAAAGCCACAAGCTTTTGACCACAAAACACATTGACAATGGCACCTATTGGCATCACCAAACAAAGTGTGATGCCTCTTAATCCTTAAATGGCGAAGTCGCTCAAACTGGTCTCTACAGTGGTATTGAGGAATGTATATTTGCAAGCAAAGAGAAGACTATTTTTGAAAATTTACCACGAGAAAGTCATTCCAGTGGCCATTTAAAATAGTCTTCTCTTGCCCAGTAAATGGGCATTCAATAAGCACATATTTTTATATTCAGCAGCCAATTTGGGCAGTTAATCTTTTGAACCCCGAAATAGCAAATATGAAAAATCTCCTACAACGTAAGAGCATTGCTATTGAATATTTTGAAAGCTAGTTTGACTGGGCGCCGTTGCTGTCTATGGCAGCAACAGGTTCCTGTCACATCAGCTTCAAAATACTCAACACCTTACCAGAATGGAGGAATCTAGCTTTAGCCATGCCCGGCCCATCTCTAGCTAAGCTCAAACCCACACTTCGCCCGTGTTGGGATCAATCGATCCCTGAACTCCCTGACTATCAATTTCCAGAAAACTATACAAGTATGTCGTTGAATATATTGAACCTAATTTGACTGGGTGCTGGACAATTCGTGCAACAACGCTTAGTCCGTCATCAATTAAGCTATCGTGACGAATTTATTAACGTCATTCATGACGTCATTGATTATGACATCATCCTACATGTCACTTAGTTGATTATGGTGCAAATGATAGTCTTATGGTGGATGGATAGACTGGAAAGGTCCATAGATAGGTCTTATTCTTGAAATTGAGATTCTGGGAATTCAGGTTTCAAAAACCATCGATTAAAACATGTTTATACAGTATAAATAATGGAGTCGGTTTAACTTACATTTGACGACAGTGTCCTTATACGGTTGATATTCAAAACGTGTTCCTCATTGCTATAACAACTCGAGTTTTCACGGGTATATAAATTTAACATCAGTCTTAGCTTACTATTGAAGACCGTCAAGCTTCAATAACACATGTAGGTGATGTAGGTCAGGTATGTAAATACGGTAATATGCAGTAACTCACGTACATACAGTGAGTTTAATAAGTCCTCTATTATAGCAATCCCTGAGTGCTAATAAATATACAATAATTTCCAATATCCGTTTAAAAGATATATGAACATGATAACGTCGGTTACTGGGCTGGTACCGGGCCATTACCGGGCCACTACCCGGTATTAGTCCGATACCGTCCAATTAATCCGCGTTATCGTGGAAGTACGAGCCGGTTTTAATTACTTGACTGCAACTGGAAAATTGGTGCTCTTCAAAATCGGTGAACATTCTTGTCAATTACACATCCTTATATGTTAATGAACTGATTCGCATTCGGGGAAGACAAGTGGTAGTCTTAGCTTTCGATCTTTCGGATCTACTACGGTATTTACACGGCCATACTAAACGGTTGTCTAGCCGCCGATGTATGAGGAGGTAATGGTGGGCAGCAAATACGTTTTAGGAATTTGACAAATATAATTGAAATCCTTATGCACTATGAAGGTTTCCAACAAAATCGCTACGTACTCTTTGCCATCTACCACATACTCATATAGATAAGTAGAGTGAATACGCCATTATGTAGACCTACCATCAATACACAGCTATCACTTCTTCTTTCTTTTGTAATATTTGACAATATTTGAATGAAAGTTGCTGATGCCATATTTAGCCACAATTTCCTGTCCAATTGTTCTAAGCATGTGTAGCACGGCAGCATCTGTAATGAACCACCATACCCAGCGTCAATAGAGACCCCAACCCCCCCCCCCAACCCCCCCAACCCCCCCCCCCCCCCCACCCCCACCCCCCAACTCCCCCCCCCCCACCCCACCCCACCTCCACCCCAACCCCACCCGCACACACACACCCCCGCCCCAACACCTCTGATTATATGTGGCTCCACAAATAACAAGATAGTTATGCGGAGAGACACGAACCACAAACGTTGGTTGCGAACATTTTAGAGAATTGCAAATAAGGTGTTAATGAAGACTACGGACATAGATTTCTGGACACTGTCAATCCCATGTTTCCTGGGCGTCTAGTACACCGATGACGGATTATATTGGATACAGTTGTATTGATTTTCAATTACGTCGAATGAAAAGGGGAGTAAATATGTCTATGTACTACTGACGTTCTCTCTTAAAACCAGTTTGTATTACATTTGTCAATCGTATCTCAGATACGAGATAATGTCGCATTTAATAGAATTTGCTCAAAAGCACTATTGGTCTCAGGTTGGAAAGAGGCTCTGAGAGTGCGATGAGTGTACGTTCTCTCACAGCACCTTTCGGGAGGTGTTGCTAAATGCAGAGTTGAACATAAGAGAGGCATATCACATATAGAACGTGTTAACGTATCGCTTCATGATAGCTTCATATTTAGTCCTACAAGGTTACATAACGGTGGGGTCGGTGATAATGATTCAGAAAACTTATTGTAACATCGAGTTACACTCTCAAATCGCAAGATTCAAGATGAAATGCCATTTAAAAGTTAATAAATAGTCTTTTGAATACTTGGACATCAACCCTGATAGCGCAGATTATTGGAACGGTACTGGGCCAACGCCGGGATGTATTGCCTCAGGTATCGACCAGGTAGCGGTCCATTAATCTACGTTATCAGGGTAATTTGTCAGACAGCAACATGTTCCAGTCCATTAGTTTTAGGATATTCAGCGGCTTATCTGTAAGAATGTCCTCAATTTCGGAAACTAGTCCTGCAGGATGCAAAGATCTAAGCCCGTGATTACCATGCCATGATTTATGTAGCGTTGTTTTGACCACATAGACAATACTATACTCAATCTTCTTCTTGTGAAGTCGTGGCAATGTCTAGGCCCCGCCTACGCAGGATCGCAGTAGTTGAAAAATAACAAATGTAATTAAATTGCTGACATTTTAGAAAGATTGATAGAACTTTTGTCACTTGACTCTAAATTTAGAATTCTTATAGTCTTGTCACGAGACTATTGCGAAAGCCATGCCTGCCTGCCCAACCTGCCTGTCTGCCTGTCTGCCTGTCTGCCTGTATGTCTACCTGCATTCATGCCTGTCTGCTTGGTTGCATGTCTGTCTGTCTGTCTGTATGTCTGTCTGTCCGTTCGTCCGTCCGTCCGTCCGTCCGTCCGTCTATCTGTCTGGCATGCTGCCTGCCTGCCTGCCTGCCTGCCTGCCTGCCTGCCTGCCTGCCTGCCTGCCTGCATGCCTGCCTGACTGCATGCCTGCCTGCCTGCCTGCCTGCCTGCCTGCCTGCCTGCCTGCCTGCCTGCCTGCCTGCCTGCCTGACTGCATGCCTGTCTGTCTGGAGGTGCATCTCAAAAGCTACATACTGGTATCTGATTTGGCTCAATTTGCATCATTGAAGTAATTACGTGCAGGAGGATTTAAATACCTTGCCCGTGCTCCGGATAAAATAACCGGGATCCGAACCAGATCAAATTATGGATCGATGGATAGATACCTCGGTAATTATTGGTCCGATATGACTCACATGTTAATACAAGGTACGGCATGACTTTACACTAGGAATCTATATCAGTGTGCGCGTTCCGAAAACTCCTATACTATGTGACAAAAACGTGATGGAGAAGGTTTGCAACCCCCGATTGCTCTTGCTGTATCTGTGCACCTGCCTGTCATCCATAATTATTATTATTTTAACTGATTCTTTTCACATTACTGCACAAATTATTTGAGAGAAAAATGAATTAAAAATATATATTTACATTTAATTCAACTCTTAATAGGGGTTTCTTTCAACCATTAGGGCCTAACCCTGATCTCCTTCTTAGAACTTATGACCGTTGCCTGGGAAATTATCATCATGCACTTAGGTGAACGAACACGTTGTTCTGCCGCATGAGATCAGTTCATACAGAGACATTAGCTCCCGTGGCAGGTAGCTTACGATCTCCGGGTTAGGTGGAATGCAATTTTCTTGGAATGGAGTTCACGAAGCGGCTTTTAGGTTCAAGTAAGGTTAATTATGCTTGATTATACGTAAACTACGAATCTATGTTGTTGCGTCACCGTGCGTTTGCGCGTGCACTATTTCTATTGGTCACGTAAACTTATGGACTATTTGAGCCATAAAAATATGATAGTGCTCCATTCATGTTACATACCATTGCACGTGAGGGATGCTTCGGATTGGGTTATACCCAGGGCACAAGACAGGGTTCTTTTCAACACAAGATGGGCGAACGCTGATGCAATTCGGATGAACACAGCCGTGTTGGGTAGATGCACGTGCGCTTCCTTTGCCTTTTCTAAACGGATTGAAAATCAAACCAGTTTGATTTTAAATAGACGCCGGCGTTATTGTTGTGCAACGGACCGTGTGCGGTGAGATCCGCTTGCGTTCATATGATTTGATTGCCTCATGTCATGTCACTGAACAGTAAATTACTAACATATAAAAAACGAGGAGTGCTAAAATATAATAAACGCAGACCTATAGTACAGGCTTGGCGCATTTATAACCGCACACAAGATCGTTTCTCAAGTGCGGTTTCAAACGCAATCGCATCAGTTAAATGTTCGTGTACGCTGAGCATTACGCCAACTGCTTAAATGTTCTATCCGCAAGAACACAATTTTTCACAATTCTAGTATATCACTCAAGGGTGAGAAAACTTTGCTTCAAGAATATGCGAAGACATCGTATAGGAAGGAGCATTCAGCTATTTAAGAGCACACTGAACGGAACAAGCTTATTTCACAAAGCAAGTGAATTCGAAGAATTCTGGTTAAACCCTCTCTAAACTGATTGCTACACACAGTTCGCATCCACCATGTATGAACTCATAGATACCATTCCTGGAATTGATGCATCCGATCCGTCAATCAAGTATATGACGTCTTCGTCAATTAATCAACTAAGCCACATGTAGGCTGGCCTCACAATCATAAATAGCAAAGGACATTCTGTTGAATATATATTGAAACTAATTTAACTGGGCGCTGTTGCAAAATATTCAACATCTTAACTGTATAATTACCTTGACAATGGGATTATGAGAATACAGGGATCAAAGTATGTAAATCGATCGCAACACACGGAAAAGAGGACCAAGCTTAGCTCCAAAATCTACTTCAACGGTGGATGCGCAATGCAACATATTCAAACAATGAATGCATGATGGCACTAGAAACTTCACCCTCAACTAAATCAAAGATATTTGGCATGAATAAATCATGTACTAAAAAGATAATCGGAAGGAGAAACAAATCATTGAAGGCCAGTCTTCTTTCTTCTTTTCGTTCGCTGATCATACCGCCAGTCCTGTAAGTGACTATCGGCATGATCATAAGCGTTAAGTGCGTGGATCCATGGTTTATTAGAGTGCGCCATGCGGCCTGGAACCTCCGTCTTCAGCACTCGAGGTTTCTGTCAGGGCTACCTCACCCTTACCTCCTTTAGTCGCCTCTTACGACACGCAGAGGATACGGAAGGTGTATTCTAAGCCCCACCTACAGGGCCAATTCAAGGCCAGTAAAAGACACAGTAAACACAGAGACGAGGTCAGGTTCCATAAACTCAAGAAGGAGGTATAAAGCGACCTAAGAAGGGCCTACTGTAAAGGTTTGAAGATGCTATCACACCACAAGGATCAGATCAAAGTAGCTTCATCAGCATTAAAGGAAGTTCATCAAGCACAAGAAGACCGACTTTAATGGTGTAACTGCATGGAAAGTCGATGGTAAGCTTATTACTCAAGCTAAACAGAAAGCTGACATGTTAACGGGATGCTAATCTCATATCAAATGGTGTATTGCACCGATAGATACATATCCTGCCATATTCCCTTACCTGCTTTGTAACATCTCGTAAATATTGAACAGTGATGGCAACCATTTTGTTCCCTAAAGCGATAGTGTGTGATGTCATGTAAGTGCCAATGCATTATATTCTTTGCTATGTAATAATCATCTTGCTGAATATTTTGAAACTAATTTGACTGGAAGTTGTTGCTGCTACAGGCAGAAACAGCTTTCAGTCAAGTCAGTTTCAAAATATTCAACAGCTTACCTGTATGCTTGCTTTTATACCACATTGCCAAACTATAGGTCTATGGCTGAGCTCGTATACCGAGGCAGACACTCTAGGTTTTTTCCGATTGGTTGAAAAGTAAATCATGACAGCCATCATAGGCTGTAGAACTGTATCAACATTTAGCTACTAAAACCTGAATACCTTTCGTTGTCGGCAAGATAAAAAGATAAGACGCTGAAGATGGATTATGGGTGGCAAATGCTATTACCTGAAGGGTTAGTATAAGATAAAGTTGGGGTTCCTTTAAATGCACAATCTGTGTTTATGCCTCCTCGAAAATCCACACTCGATAAAGCACCACCCTGGCATGAAACTCCACCAATGCTCGATATCATCATAGCAACTGCAGGTATATAAAACCTTCTGTAAATTACTATCCCAAGCAAAGCTGCTGGCCCTGATAAGATACTTCCCAGAGTAATGAAGGTAGTTCCAATAAAATTGCAGATCTACTAAGTCAAATCGTCAGGAGATCTCTGGATGAGACCCATGTTCCCGATAACTGGAGAAATGCTAATGTGTCACCCATATTTAAAGAGTCAGAAATATATAGGAGTCAACTATCGCCAAATCAGTTTGACATGTATAACTTCAAGGATCATGGAACACGCCATCTGCAGCAGTTTATTGAAGCATGCCAGTCACCATAGCATATTATATGAACACCAGCACAGCTTCCGAGAAAAAATATCATGCCGAAGACAGCGCCTCGAATTTATACATGACATCGAAAACAAGGTCTCCCAACAAATGTTTGCGTACTTGTCTTCCCTAAAGCATTCGACAAGGTTGACCATGCAAGACTCATTGAGAAACTGAATTAATACGATATCAACCGCAAATCAAGCCAATGGATACATAGCTTACTAAGCGGCAAGCCCCGATCTGTAGTCGTAGATGGGGCTTCTTTAAATTGTGTGCCTGTCACATCTGCCGTCCCACAAGGCTCTGTACTAGGACCATGCCTATTCTTATACCATATAATAGCCAACAAGCTTAACTTTACCAGAGGTTTATTTGCCGACGACGATCTACCTCACTCTAAAGAATTAAAAGGATACTAGACTGCTTCAAAGAGATCTTGACCTACAAGTAAAATGGGAAAATATCTGGATAATGGAGTTCCATCCAGACAAAAATCTTGAATGCCAGCATCACCCGCAAAAAAAGATCGTTGAATACCCATACCCGATCCACGGCCACAGGCTCAAACACTCAGACCACAGAAAGTACTAAGATCTCACACAACCTCCGCAGGGACAAACCCATCAAGAACATCGCACCCAACGCCAATAACTCCCTGAACTTCCTAAGACTTAATGTCAGTACCACCCATCCTTAAATAGCGTGCCTACAAAACCCTTGTCAGATTATCCCTTGAGGCCAGCCATTCTGGCCGGGGCCAATTTACCAACAATCTGGCCAATAAGATTAAATCGGTTCAAAGATGAGCTGGTCTTTGTACCATAAATTGAAACATCTAGTGTCCGAAACGTGGTAAACCAACTCATCTGGTGCTCGTTAGCTGAGAGACACAGAATATAGTAATGTCCTACAAGATCCATTTCGTGGCAACCAGTATGCCTCTGAATTTAAATCAACACCATGCTCCTACTTATACGTGCACAACCAGTGATTATCACCGTCTGTCATTCCTCATGCGTACAGCGAATGATTGGAACACCTTGCCAGAGCAAACCTTCTCGGCAACATGACTGGAGCTTTTTTTATTTGCTTTTAACCGTGTTCGGAATTGAGTTTAACTACATCCATACGCAATCGCATGCACACTACATCCAGAGCCAGAGTCTTCAACGGACCTTTCCCGATTTAGATATTCCCCGCCTATCACCTGCTAAGGCCCACCCACACCTCGCTCCTGTTGGTATAGATCGATCCCTGAACTCCCTGACTATATAATAATAATAATAATAATAATAATAATAATAATAAAATCTTTATTTATAGAGGGTAAAAACGCGGTCAGCAATACAACTGTTCTTCCCGAGGCCCTCAACTTATATATATATACTTATACTTACTTATTTATAGAACATATGTATATTTGTACATATGTTCTACAAATAAGTAAGTATAAGTATATTATTTACATGTATATATATATATATATATATATATATATATATATATATATATATATATATATATATATATATATATATAATATATATATATATATATATATATATATATATATATATATATATATATATATATATATATATATATATATATATTATTTACATAAATTATATACAGGGGATATTTACAGCATAGAGAAAATTAAAAACGGCATTTTAAATCTATTTCATCCTGTATGCTAGATGTATAGTTAATCCTTTTAATGCATATTGTATCTTTTATGTTCTGCTGCTTATTTTGAGAACAGTTTGAGAGAAAATTCATTGATACTGGTGGGAGCAAGTAACCATTCTCAGTGAAATTGATTCTCAAGATAGATAGACGATAATATATAGTTCCCCTGAAAGTCATGTTTTAGACTGGAAATCAGGTTGAAATGGTTCAGTAGAAATCACAATGAAATATGTAAGATCAATCAATAATATCCTTAATAATTTCTGGATATGGTAGTGCATTGACCAGAACTCGCAGTTGTAAAGCATTAAGGCAATAAACATGAAAAATGCGAAAAGTTAAAAGACATGAATTGATATGAAAATGTGAAATAATATATGTAGCATCTGTGATAAATAGAATCTCAAACTCGTTGCCACGTCGTGTCAAATTCATAACACTGGTCTAGTAAGGTCTCATTTGAAACACTCTAAAAACCCATTTCGGATGAGATCTCGCCAGTCCTCTGTGACAAGAGGCAGCTCGCACGCATTTTTCAATGTAAGATATAGGCACAACAGATAGATGTGAAACCAAGGAAAGGTTTGTTGATTGATTAGATTACTTTGCTACTTAGATGTGCATGGAATTGGATCTTGAATAATGCTAATGACGACATATCTGTAATATGAACAGGTAAACAGTTCCAGATTTTTGTACCTGTACAGTCAAAACCAATTTTGTACAATTCAGTCCTTGATTTGGGCGGGTATAGGTTTGCTTTGGTTGTTGACTTAAGTTTACGTTCATGCACATCTGATGTGTAGGTGAGACGATTAAGTAGGTATTGCAGAGTTTGATTGTTTAAGGTCTTATAGACCATAGCTGCTGTACGAGCATCTGCAAGATCACAGAATGGTAGCCAGTTCAATTTATGAAACAAGACCAAACTTGGTTTACTTATTTTAGTTTCTCCTAGAATAGTCTTGCTGCTCTTTTTTTAAGTTTATTTAATCTGTACAATAATTTAAGTGAGGAAGAATATATGCATTATAAAACATAATGCGACACTTTTGATTCATTAATTTGGTATTATTTCTCATGAAGGCTCGCAAGCCAAGTAACTTCCTACACAGATTATATATATGTATATAATGCGTGCGTGCGTGTGTGTGTGTACATTCCAGCTTAGACTTTGATCAACTGTTACACCCACCAGTTTGAAGCTAGAAACTTGTTCTATTTTGTTATTATTTAGCTGAATCTGCTTGCCACTGTTCTGAATTGAATTAATAGGTCTTCTGTTAGATATCATAAGTAATTTTGTTTCATTGCAATTAATTAGAATGTTGTTTGCAATACACCAATTTTCGACATTTATCACATCGTTCTGTATTGAAAACTTGGATTGTCGTATCGTCAGTATACATGTCAATAAAACAATTGGTGGTACAGAAAGGCAGGTCATTTATAAAAGTTACGAATAATAGAGGTCCTAAAATTGATCCCTGTGGCACACCATATTTCAAGGTCTTTTGCTGAGATTTGTTACTTCCAATAGCTACATATTGTTTACGCTTCTTAAGGTAGGCTTTTAGCCAATTTATGGTGGACTTATTTACTTTATACAGAATAAGCTTATTAAGTAGCAGATCATGGTCCAGTAAGTCAAAAGCTTTTGTTAAATCAACCATGACATCTCCAAAAATAAACTCTGTATCAATAGCACTACGCCATTGCTCTACACTTTTTAGTAGAGCAGTTTCACAAGAATGTTTCGGTCGAAAACCTGACTGGCAATCTGAGAGTAGCATATATTGTTTTAAGTAGTCATACAGAGCATTGTATACATGGCGCTCAATGATCTTTGATACTACAGGAAGAATAAAAATTGGCCCATAATTTTGAACATCAGTTTTTGCTTTTGATTTATGTAGTGGATGCATTTTTGCAATCTTCCAGCAATCTGCAAAAATTGATGTTTTTATACGTAAGTTAATTAAATTTGTTAAAGATGGGGCTATCACATGTGCCGAAAGCTTTAGAAATATTGCACCGAGGTTATCGTGACCAGTAGCTGTGCGTGTATCTAGTGCCGTCAGTTGCAAAAGGACAAATTCTAAAGTAATATAAGGAATATTAAATTCAACATTGGTACTGGTGGCAGCAGTCTATCGTCTACCATATGTTTCAGCTGGTTTAGGTCCTTAGATGGATCATGTACACCTGGTAACTATCAATTTCCAGAAAACTATACAGGTAAGTTGTTAAATATTTTGAAACTAATTTGACTGGCTGCTTTTTCTGCCTATGGTGCCCAGTTAAATTAGTTTCAAAATAGTTGACAGAATGTTTATTAAATAGTAAAGAAATACAATTCGTACAACGTGTCGGAATAGTAAGCGCTAAAGACGGACCTTATCGAATCATTCACGACGTACATATTTTAAAGTCATCCTACACGTCACTTAGTTAATTACGACGTCATATGCCATCAGATAATTGCTGGATAAACTGGAAAGGTACATTGAATGAAGCTGGTGTTTATAACGAGGAAGAAGAAGAATGGGCAGGCCATAGCTATAAATTGATCCCGCTACTGAAGTTAAGGTGGACCATACTGCTCAGAACCTACAGAAGTCAACTCTTGTACTGCTGGCTGCAAATTATCCCGATGGTTCTTGGAGGCTAGTATATACAGATGGCTCAGAAAAGGGTGTGTGCAAGATGAGGGCCGGGATATACACAGAGGTGATTACAGAACGAACAATGCAAAGCTTATTATCAACAGGAAACTCTCCCACAAGTTAAAATGCAGAAATGCAAGCTATCCTGGAAGCAAGAGAAAGTTTGCTTCATCTTGTTTTAATGGTTTCTCAGAGAAGCCATTCAAAAACAAGATGACGCACAAAACAGTCAGATAATTATAGGTCTACTCAATGATGCCAAGTCAGTACTTCACGCTCCCAATAGCCCCTAGAACAGTACTGTAAATGAAACAGAAGTTGGAACAGCAAGTGACCTGTCAATCCATAATAACTCATTTTAGTAAACTTGAATTCATCGTAGAAACATGATAAGTAAAATTACCATGTCGGGAGGCAATATATTCATGTGCCACGGACTCCACAATATCACCTAGATGCAGGTATTGTGCCGGAATACGAGAACGAATACGTAACCGACAATATTTATACAACGAAACGCAAAATATGTTTTCCCTATTTTATTTAATTAATAGCAATACTTGTGCGGACAAAACTAGAGCCATATTTAAAACACGCAACAGATTATGATTATATAAAATTATGCAAGAACATAAAACTATCAAACCTGAGCAATTTTAATTAATTAACTCTGTAAAAATATCTTTATAAAAACGTTTATAGGCCCTACATGAATCCCGAATATAGATTTTCTGTTGGCATCTCAAACATGGGACGGGTCTGGTCATCTGCTACCTCCCCACCAGGGCAGGTAGAACACATAAGGGAATATAAGGGAAACGTATATACACGCGTGTGCCTAAAATGTGCAATGGAATATGTATGATAGAACTGACGTGACGTGTGTATGCTACATGCAACGTTTATCGATATTTGTATATAATTTTGTTTTCGTTTTTAACCAGCCTCACATATTGTAATGTTGGTTAGTTGGTTAAATCCAACACTCGATAATTAATGCGCAAGCTGTTATCAAAATCCAAACAAACGTGGTTTTGAGCTACAGGTTACTCACTAAGCATGTGATACGCGCTGATACATGGGACTATGAGATATACCACTATGCCGCGGTATTGGAGCCAAAATCATAAGTAACGCTTAAGCGAAATTCGACTTTCGCTTAAGCGTTAATCATAGTTTAGGCCGTTAATACCGCGCCACATATAACTACAATCGCCCGTCGTAGTCTAATAGTCTATGTTTTTATCGATGTGCATTTCGCCATTTGGCCCAAAGCTAACATAGCAAAATGTATGTAATTTAAAAGATATTAACATACTTAAATAACTTATTTCTTCTGAAAGCAGGTAGGCCTACATGTATATAAAATGCAACTTTACAACTGTCTACATTTATGAGTATAAATTTGTTTATTGCATTCATACAGTATTTACTTCATCGTTAACCATAGCATATCTTGGGTTTTGAGAAATGTTGCTGAGAGCAACTTCGTCGATTTTTACCATCCCATAATTTCATGCTATCGACACACAATTCTAAAAATCAAAATCTCTCCTAGCTGCACGCCCCCACCCCAACCCCACCCACCCCACCCCCACCTCTACCCCTAGCCCACCTGTCTCTCTCTCTCTCTCTCTCTCTCTCTCTCTCTCTCTCTCTCTCTCTCTCTCTCTCTCTCTCTCTCTCTCTCTCTCCCTTTCCCCTTTCCCTCTCCCTCTCGCTCTCCCTCTTATCTCCATCCCTCTCCTTCATCCCTCCTTCCCTCTCCCCACACACCCCCCCCCCCATCCATCCCCTTGTCTTCCTCCCTCCCTCTTTCTCTCTGCCTCTCCCTGTCTCCATCTATCCCTCCCTTCATCCCTCACTTCCATATACTTATATATCAAAACGGTTTGAAATTTGACATTTCTGAACCACACCTGTGGTAGGTTTTCCTGAAATTGACCCATATATGGAGGGAGTAACCCATATACCAACTATTCCAGACCCACCTCACCCCATTGGCCAGTCAAAGAAGTCAGGCAATGGATGGTGTGGAGTAGCGACCTTGAGTGTTTACGCGCGTGTATATATGCGTGCGTTCGTATGTGCGTACGTATGAACGTGCATGTATGCGTGCGTGCGGGTGTGTGTGTGCGGTATATAATATGCCTATAATTGTATTTGAAACTTCAATCATGACACCTCATACTCCTGGCCTTGGATAGATAGGTTTATTGTTTGCATTGCTGCGGGTAATAGTTGATCTTTAAGTTAACATTTTTACTTATGTGTCGCGTAGCAATGCTCACATCACAAGCAGGGCCTAAACACTACTAACGTTATTCTATTAGCACACCATTGACACGCTCGGTAAATCTTATCTCTATCTGTTCCTTACCTGCAATTAGACTGATAAAGTCCACATGCTCTCCCCGCGCGACCCGAAACAAGTGAGAACAAAACCTTAATTATTTATGCTTAATAACAAAAATGCACAAGCGAAACTCTAGCCCTGTCGGGAAGTGTGGTAGATAAAATTGTTAATACACAAAATAATCGTGTATCATTCAGTATTTCATCAAAATCATTAATTGTATGGACTAACATTTTTATGTTTCAAATAATTTAGCTCGATATCGCTGTTGTTTGGGGTTGTAACGGTATTTGTCATAACCATAACGAATTAATCTAGACGTATATATCTAGGCCTATGGACTTAACTGGAACTGATAGAAAACCCTAATGAACAGAACGAAAAGTGTTTTGTTATGAGGGCCAAGCGATGCACGTGTATGATCACTCCTGAATCAACGCCCCTCCTTGATTACGCTTTTCTCTCTATATTATTACTGTTTTTTATTTATAGCTCAACCTACTTTTAATATTTTATGAACAAATTGCCTGACAGTTGTTGCTGTTCTGGCAGCAACGACCTTAAGTCAAATTATTTTATGATAAACACGCGTGAATTGGCATGATGTGTTTAATATATTCAATTATTAGCTTCAATAAACATTGTTACTCAACAGACGCTCACCCATCTCCAGGTTTTACTCTCTGACTAGCCAGGTAGTCAAGCGTGTTGCCATAGTGACACCTCTGAGCACATACAGTGATTTTTTTTCTTATTTTTTTTTCCGTGATATCACCTCCTTCGTACAAGCGACCAATAAATATATGCACATAATTATGCGAAATTCTTAAGATTTATGAGCATTGCAACCAGCTTTTTGTCGCCGAATCGCTATTTTAAAAGCTAAACCTGAAATTTACTAACAAAGCGAATTTTCATATTTGGCTTAAATTAATATTCTATAGGAAAATGACTGACATCATTAAGCCGATGATTAATTATATAGAAATGCGTAATAAAAAATTGATGGATGGGTCTGCTCTGGCTCTCAACGCTCAAGTATTTGACGTCATAATCAAAATACATCACTTGTTATCTGACATCACAATTAATTGATGACTCAATGTTCTCAGTCAATCATATGACGTCATAATCAACCACATGACGTGTAGGATGACGTCATAATCAATTACGTAATGTATGGCGTAGCTACGTTCGTGACGAACGCTTAATTGATGGCAGACTAAGCGATATTGTACAAACTGTAGGGGAGACCGGGGATAGTTCGCCATAGGGGCAAGTCGGCCCATGTAGTCTCATACTAAGCCATTTCTATTTATAGCGCCTTACGCAGTGTGTACGTATTTCCGGTGACACACTTGCCAGATAGGTTGGGCCGCATCACCTTCTGTTTTGTCTACTGTGAAGAATCGATGAAAGCTAATTGCAGGAAGAAGTAGGTACTATTTTCATCACAGTACCATAAGAAAGCATGTAACGATCAAAGGTAGAGGCGTTCAAACATTTCTTGCCAGTTACAATTTGTTTCTTTTAAATAAACAATTGAGAAGAATTAACCTTTTAAATTCATTAAATATTGAAATCATTCTATGGACAAACTTGCTCCTTCTGGTCTAACTTACCCCACATGCTTGGCAAACTTGTCCCCAGTAACGGCGCATGTTCGTCCATCCCACCACATCTTTTTCTTTCTTGATTTTCAAACAAATAGGCAAGATCTAAAGCTTGTTGTCTACTTATTTAGTCTGTGGGTCCTTGCGGGCAATTTAAATGAACGTTTGCATCGATAAGTGTATTAAGAAATATGCAATGCCTAAAATATGTGAAAATGGCTGAACTAGCCCCGGTCTCCCCTATGTCTTTACTATTTAATAAACATTCCCATCGCAGCAACAACGGCCAGTCAAATTAGTCTCAAAATATTCAACAGGTTACCTGCATAGTTTTCTGGAAATTGAGATTCAGCAAGTGCATGGATTGATCGATCACAACAGGGACCAGCGTGGGTGGAGCTTAGCTGCAGATGGGCGGGGCATAGCTGAAGCTAGATTTCTCCATTAAATGAGCATGGACCGATACGAAAGCCGCAAAGGTCCGACAATAACCGTGTGCATTTTATGTCTTTGCTGAATTTACAATTTAATAAACATTAAGTTGAATAATGTGAATCTAATTTGACTGGGAGCTCGAGAACGTCCAGTCAACTTAGTTTTAAAATATTATGCACCTGATGTAGGAGATACTTGTAACATGTAGAGCCGTATCGTGGGCTTAGTATCAAGGGGGGTACTGTGCGGATTACGGAAGGACGACAGTAGACGGGAGGGTGCGGTTGCGGTATCTGTGATGCGGGAACGATCGTCTCCTGGATTATTAGAAAAATTAGATACGATACTCTGAAAAGCCTGATCTGAACAATAGAGGCGTGTACCGAGAATACACCTCTAGCGTGCCCATTCAGAGGTTCGTGTCATATCAGCATCTGCGCAACGTAAGCGAGTTCTTGTCCTCATCTTGTGTGCAATTTATTTTAATCTTACGACGAATTAAGAGGGACTATTTTTCTGTTAACATTTCTTCATACAGAAGACTACTCTGCGCCATCATTTGAAGATTCGGATTTAGTGCTGTGGTTATGTCACGGCTCATCTGCTAGCTAAGTTGTTCCACGAAATATCTGACAATATTGAGAAATATCAAGGATAAACTACTGAAATTATTAATAGGCTTGCTATTCGAGTAAAATGAAGCATATTATTACCTCGCAGCCTGCTGATCGAATATTCAGCTACATTTTTGGAATGCTTGTTGGACTCTGTTAAATCGCCCAGGATATGAAGCGGCTACGGATTCTGCTTCTGTTTTCCCACCATTATTATCGGTGATGTGAAGAGCGTTGCTATTAACCGTGAGGGGTCCTATGACTGCGCCTGGATCAGTTACTATTCTATTATAGCTGTAATAATAATAATAATAATAATAATAATAATAATAATAATAATAATAATAATAATAATAATAATAATAATAATAATAATAATAACTAGAAAACATCGTATGACTCAGAGGGCCCTGCAATCACTGAAAACACCTTTTTCTATGTAGGAGGTAGCAAGTATTATTCAAAGTCTGCATATCATTAAAAATAAGAAATACAAATATATTTTAAAAATAAAAAGATTAATAAATCCTAATGAAATTGACAAAAATTGCAAGTTTTTGCATTAAAAGTCCCATTTCCACCAAAAACTTGGATCTGTAAAGGTGAATCCTCGAAAAGGCACCGCTACCCATCATAAAGAGGCTAGCTGTCAAGTTTCATTATAGTATTTTACGATTCAGTATGATATGCCGCTTACGAGAATATTGACCAAAATCGTGATTTTTTGCATTTAAAAGTCAATTTTCAACCTTACTGATTATTTTTTTAGAATAATGTGATTGAAAATTGTTGCATCAACGATTTTCAGCCAAATTGTTATCAAATCATTACCCAGTGACAATTGTATTATCAGCTGATTATTTTGACAGCAACTTGACGGAAAGCTGTTGCTGCTATAGCCAGCAACAGTTTTCAGTAAACTTGTTATAAATATATTTGTTATCACTTGCACCATAGTAAACATACAACTGCTATTGGACTATTCTAGGAACATACTACGCGCTTACCTTGCAAGCCAGCATAAGAATGACTAGCATTACCATTACGAGAATGGTTTTATATCAACAATTGTGCACCGGCGAAGACAATAGATTCTGAAATAATGGCGCCAGTAAATATCGATCTAAAAATGTTTTTAAAAGATTTAAAGCTGAAGTGTTATGTTAAAAACAGATTTTTACTTCGGCTAATTATTAAGGAGGGCAGCACCCCTGTCCGGGTGAAAAAAAATATAATAAAATAAAATAAAATGATGTCTACAGTTCTAGTTAGTTAAAGTGTCCATAAAGTAACAAATAGTCCTAAATTTAGCTAGGATATGTTTCTTTTATGAATAGATGAGAACTATAAGACATTCTGCGAGTTGCATGGTGATTCAGATCTTTTCGAATTTTTTATATCAACTCAGCCCTGCTTCATTCATCCGTCATATAGGAGGTGTGTTTGTGAAAATGCGAATGAAGACATGCCCGCATGTAATAAAAGGCTGTGATCTAGCCTTTCGTTATTTGGTTGGGTAACAAACTGGTTTCTTTGCGTGGCAAAGCACTGTGCCTTGCTGTAAAGTATCCTAAATCCTGTTATGTTGGTGCATACTCTAGAAATCCATTATATTCATTAACATACAAGCGGCTGGAACAGGGCGTCCAGCTTTCAGTGTTAGAAGACTAAGACAAGGAACTGAGTAGCAATACTGAATCCAATTCTGGGCCACAGATTAGACTTTCACTAAATGCTTTTAACGAGTTGACTAGACTTCTGAATGAATCAATCTTCAAATGTGACCAGCTAGAATGTAGTTCAGCTGTTGATAGAATAGCAAACTCTGAAGCACTTAACGAGCTGGACAAATGTCTTGATAAACTAACCACTAAAGTATCATCTGCATCACGAACAACACAACTTTGGTTGCAGAGTCAGGGTCACATTAACTTGATAAAATATTTCACAGCATGTGAGAGACTGAAGTATAGGGAAGGGCATTTGAATGCATGTACTGCATTTCTGAACCTATTCGCAGTAAATGGACATATCCATTATGGAAAGATGTCTTCAATGGTCTCTTGTCAGATTTGGTCATAGAGCAAGTAGTAATGCTCTATTTGAAGAATCGTGGCGGTCTCACACATGGACGCAGCATGACTGAAAGTGTACGTCAACAATTACTCTACACCATGAATCATTGTATATCACTTCATGAGGCCATGACTTCATAAATCTGCAAGAAACATCAAACTTCTGACCAACACGTTGACATCGGAAAGACTAGGCAGGCAAGAGACACCGATGACCTGCAAAACTGATAGCGTGGTTCCATGATAATAATCCCTATGATTCAGATACCACAGAACTAAAATCTTTGTCCACCGGCTAACAGCAAAGACTGGAGATAAAATTAACTGCGATGATGTAGAGAAAGTGGGACAATGAATACAATGTGAAATGTTGCATTTTCAGAGGCAAAGATAAAACGATCATCACAGGTAAAACACTAAAGGGGCTACAACCGGGCATCAGAATTGGAGAGAAGACATTTCATGTCGTCCTAGGGATCTTACTGTTGTGCTGTGTTGAAATAGCAAGGAGAACCGGTGAAGACATTGAGTCATATTTTAAATTCGAGCTGATCACTAGTTCGGAACTATTTCATGAGACATGCGGAGAAGTTTGATTTGGCAAATACAGTATTGAAGCAAAGTCCAACTACTGATGCTCGAATAGAGAACAGGTATGTGTTGTCCTAGATGGTAGTTAGCTAATAAATCGGGTTCGCTGACAAAAATATACGACTTACAGGTCTGTAATCAACCAGTGCAGGTCTTATGTGAAAGATCATTTTGGTATGGCCAGATTCGATGGATACAACCATTCGAACATGAATGACCGTGAACACTTCTGACATTTAATGAATGCAAAGGAAAGAGTCAACACAATTTCTCTAAAATTAGATAACAAGGCACATGACGATCAAACAGCATTTTTGTGATTGCTGAGAATAAAGTCAACTAGTAGAGGATGGTCATTCAGTCATCTGCTGCGAGGCGGATGTGGATACGACAATTGTGCCAACAGCCATAGATCTCGCTCGAAATGAACAGTCTGCGGAAGTCATCGCTTATGATACAGATATCCTCACTCTACTGATTTTCCACTGGGAGGCTGAGATGGCAGATATTTTTCTACGAAAGCGGCCTAAGAAAAAGGACAAAGTATTTTCCATTCATATATATATAGCATCGACGGGTTGTGTCAATCACTTCACCCCTCGGTCAAATATCACATGCATGGACATGCTGTGATACCATGTCGTAATGCTATGGATTTGGGAAGATATCATTGATAAAACCTTGAAAAGGGATAACAATGTTCATCTTATGGCCCGCAGGAGTGTAGCTGTTCTTTATATGTTCGGGAACAGTGGTGACGGTGGACGGACACCCCTTCGACGTGTAAGATTTAAACCCATGATGGATGGCGAATAAAAACAAGATCGAGGTTCAACAAATTCCACAAAGTAACCTGGCTGCATAATTTCATTCACTGTGAGTACAAGTTGTAGTTTGGTCGATGCTTGATGAAAATGCTTTGGTACCACTAGAATGGGGATGGAAACATGGCCCAGAAGGACTTGAACAGATCTGCACATACCTGCCCCCTACACCCGATAATGGACTGAATTTCAGTAGGCGCAAATGTAAATCACCGAAAAACCAACCAGGTACACATTTTGTGCAGGTGTCGGAAAAACGGTTTGAAGTGTATCGATGTATCGCCATGTATGGTGAAATCTGCAAAAATGCTGAAACTACAGACATGGATGATGTTAGTATGTATGATTACTGTATTCTGCGGCTGTAGTAGTAGAAACACCCTACAGCTGCAATTAGTCATTCTTCGCTGTTGCCCACTGTGTCTTGTCCTCAGCCGAAATCCTTAGATTCCTTAGGTCCATTCTTGACTTGGGTCTACCGAGTGTTGCTTTCTTGAGGTCAGCTCGTAGCACGCTTAGCAGATGTATGCAATGACGTCCTCTCCTGGTTCAGTATGTGTTGGCTCCAAGTAGGATGAATCCAAGGCTCTCTATGCTGTTGTCTTCTGGTATCCTTAGCACATGGCCAAACATCGATCATCTTTGCGGGCGACTTTTATGGACAGCGGCGACGTATTACACATCTTAAGTGCATCATTGGAAATTATGGTGGCTAGCCATCGGTGTCCAGGGATGGTGCGTATGTGTTTGTGGTTGCAGGCATCGAGTTTGTCTAGAGCTGCCTTTGGAACTGCTCAGCTTTTACAGCTATACAGCATCAAGGATACGCAGGTTGCATTGGATACACGTTAGTCTTTTTATCAAAGGCATCTTTGATCTACGAATCCATAGCTTCCAGAAGGACTGCAAAGCTATGTTCCCCATGACGCAGCGTGCAGCAATGTCAGCAGTACTTTTCCTCCATGGTTCGCCTCCACGAAGTGGATCGTCCTTTTCTTTAGTTTCATGCTTTATAGATAGATATATGTGGGTAAACTGTTTTGGATTTATTCATAGAGATTCTCTATTTTTAGTTTGCTTGCTGCTATTGGGAGATGTTCGTCAAGGGGTTTCTTTTCCTCATCTATGAAGTCCACATTGTCAGCATATTCCAGCTCTAGTGGCATACACAGTATTACCACTGGGTGTTTGGTCTTGTGGAATTTCAATGCAGCAGCAAGGTAACAGGTGAAAAGTACAGGGGATAGACCATCTCCATGTGGGGAGCCGATCGATGTCTCAAACTCTACAGACTTCACTGACTTTACGCTGTACCGTCAGCTTTGTGTCTGCAAGCAGTTGTCTCACTACTCGTAGCTCATCTTCATTGCAACTGGGCCTCGCATAGTACGTCTAGGATCTTTGAGCATTTAATTGTGTCGAAGGCTCGTGATATGTCAATGCCCATTTTGTGGGAATCCCAGTATTTGGACATGACTACCGACACAAGCATGCATTGATCCCATACAATGGCTGCACAGCTGCGTCCATATTTGAAGCAAGCCACTTTGACATGATCCGGTGAAGTCATCAATCTTGTCTCGGATGCAGCATAGGGTAACAATGGATAGGGTTTTCCATATGCTGTTGAGGAGCACACTGGGCCACAGATTTGGCTGGGGTGGCAGCTGGCCTTTGGAGCTTGGCTAGCCCGATAAGGGTGCCTTGGCCTACAGTGTCGATGGGGAGGTGGTGCATAAAAGCTGGATTGATTAGGTGCATCATCGGTTTTGAGATAATGTCACTTGCATATTTGAATAGTTCATTGCTCATGCCATCAGGTCCAGATGCACGTCCACTTTTCAGGGCTTTAAGTGCCTTCTCAACTTCTGCTGTTTTAATTGGTGTTAGTAATTGCCTTGGGTCTCCTGCGAACGGGTGAGAGGGCTCATCATTATGGTCAGTGAACTGTTCCTTGAACCATTCTCGAATTGTCTTGGCCTTGCTCTGGTCAGTGCCGATAAAGTGCCCTTCAGAGTTGTGTACAGTGAGTGGTGGTGTATAGTCGGTAAATCTCAGGGCTCGGGCTGCCTGAAACATTTTGTGGGAGTCATCCATGGCAGTAATTTCATCTACTACGGTGTCTGCTTTGTTGAATAGCAAGATCTTTTAAGCGTTTGTTAATGTGGAGCAGAATGTTATTGCGTTCCTGGCGTAGTTTGGTGTGGGCTTCACATTGGCCACTTTGATAGATGCGCAGCCATAATGCTTTCTGCTCTGCTAACAGGTATACTACTAGGGCGTCGTCAGTATAACTAGATCGTTTGTTTTTTACAACACCTACTCTGCTGGTTACTGATGATTTCATAGATTTCAGTATTTTGATTAATATGGTGGTAATGACATATAGTTTCTTGGTCAGAAACACCATAAGTGAATGCTATTAATTTTAGTTATGTGTGTCATATTCGAGTTCAGTGGAAATGAAAAATGCATAAAACGTTACAAAATAGGCTAGTTGTAAGTAGTCAGAAAGTATCCCTTAACCCGCAAATGTGCTGTACCCGCAAATCCACTGGACCCGTGAATCCGCTGAACCCACAAATGTGCTGGACATTTGCAGGTCCAGCACATTTGCAGGTCCAGAACATTTGCTAGTCCAGGGACTGGGGTTAGGGTGGGACCCTAATAATATCATTTACATGAAAGTCTAACCAAATGTTAAAAAAGCATGAAAATTGTTCTTCTGTACGTGTTATAAATAACAATGCGACCGTCTAGCTGAGGACAGGACGAAGGAATAACAAAGGCAACCAAAGCCGGAGAAGTACTATGGTCACCTTCTCCAGGTTCACCCTCTCCACATGTAGAGGGAAAATGCATGTCCAGAATTTACTGTCAAAACGGAGACACTGTTAGCCTGAGGAGAATAATGTAAGAGGAAAGCGATCATGCGACTTCCTCAAGCATGTGGCGATTCTGACGTGTCTCCCCTGCATATAGAATGGAGAGTTCAGATCGGAGATATCCAAGGAATATTTAGTCGGTCAAAGCAGCGAGAATACAGAGGGCTTGAGAGTTGAAGGCCGCAGCCACACACACACACACACACACCCACACACCCACCCACCCACCCACCCACCCACACACACACACACACACACACACAGCCCACCCCCACCCCCACCCCCACCCCCACCCCCACACCACACCACACCACACCACACCACACCACACCACACCACACCACACCACACCACACCACACCACACCACACCACACCACACCACACCACACCACACCACCCACCCACCCACCCACCCACCCACACACACACACACACACACACCACACCACACCACACCACACCACACCACACACACACACACCACACCACACCACACCACACCACACCACACCACACCACACCACACCACACCACACCACACCACACACACACACACACACACACACACCACACAGAGAGAGAGAGAGAGAGAGAGAGAGAGAGAGAGAGAGAGAGAGAGAGAGAGGGAGAGAGTCAAGTGAAAGACATTGTTAAGTGCCCAACAGGTAGGGCCATCAGATTTGTGCAGCATATTTCCGCGATTTGGAATGGCAGAAGGGCTGGAGAGGTATGTTCCCCATGATGCAGCGTTCAGAAATGTCAGCAGTACTGCAAAGCAGTGAGCCCAGGATTTTACCTTTCCTCCATGGTTCGCCGCCACGAAGTTGATCATCATTTTCTTTAGTTTCATGCTTTGTAGATGGGTAAATGTGGGAGAACTCTGTTTTGGATTCATTCACAAAGAGTTTTCAATTTTTAGTTTGCGTGCTGCTATTGGGAGAAGTTCATCAAGGGATTTCTTTTCCTGGTCTATGAAATCCACATCATAGGCATATTCCATCTCTAGCGGCATACCCAGGATTCACACTGGGGTGGGAGGGGAGTGGGGTGGGGGTTGGTACGGTGTTGGTCCTGTGGAACTTTCACACATGGTTTAAATGCAGCAGCAAGGCAACAGGTGATAAGCACCAGAGTTATACTATCTCCCTGTGGGAGCTGATTGATGTCTCAAACTCTACAGACTCCACTGACTTGACTCATACTCTCAGTTTGGTCTCTGCAAGCAGTAGTCTCACTAGTCGCAGCTCATCTTTATTCCAACTGGGCTGGCGTAGTGCATCTAGGATCTTCAAGTGTTTAATTCTGCCGAAGGCTTGTGACATGTCAATGCCCATTTTGTGAAAATCCCCGGTGTTTGGACATGACTACCAACACAAGCATGCGTTTGGCCCATATAATGTCTGCGCATCTGCGTCCACGTTTGAAGCCACTTCGACATGATCCAGTGAAGTCATCGATCTTATCTCGGATGCGGCATAGGGTAACATTGGATAGGATTTCCCATATACTGTTGAGGACCGCAGATTCGCTTGGTGGTGGGGGGGGGGCAGGTGGCCTCTTCAGCTTGGGTAGTGCGATAAGGGTGCCTTGGCTTACAGTGTCCATGAGAAGGTGGTGCATAAAGACTGAATTGAGTAGGTGCGTGATCGGTTTTGAGATAATCTTACTTACATATTTGAATAGTTCTTTGCTCATGCCATCAGATCCAGATGCACGTCCATTTTTCAGGCCTTTAAGTGCCTTCTCAACTTCTGCTGTTTTAAATGGTGTTAGTAATGACATCGGGTCTCCTGAGAACAGGTGGAAGGGCTCATCATCGTTGTTAGTAAACTGTTCCTTGAACCATTCTCGCATCGCCTCAGCTTTTCGCTGGTCAGTCCTGATAAAGTGTCCTTCAGAGTTGTGTACAGTGAGTGGTGTTGTGTAGTCAGTAACTCTCAGGGCTCGGGCTGTCCGAAGTATTTTGTGATGGTCATACATTCTGTATGGCTTAGATATTTGTACTCAACCACATAAGAAATAATTTTATCACCTGAATTGTTTAAAAGTCAATGTTAAGTTTAAACTTTTCTCAGCTCTAAAAAAGTATCCATAATGTCGCGCATGCACACTATTCCCTAACATAATACTACATTCCCTAAGAATGCATTGGTATGCATTATTTATGGTTAAATTGACAATCAACGTATGTCTCATTTGATGATGCTGTATATTTTTCCGCCATCCTGGTTGTCACCTAATTTATCTGAACGTTTCATATAAATCCTTTAAAGGCCAAGGTAGATTAAAGATTGTTTATGTAAAAAAGAAACGTATGTCTTCGAATCACTGGATTCCTAAAATGAACACCTGCCACTCTAAGTGCATGGCCCTGGGTATGTAGTGCAATTCGCTCTTATTTCACAAGAATCTATAGCATCAGGAATAGGATTTGAGATTTATAGGTTTGAATCATGTCCCCACATGATCGACGGTAGTAGAGAGTTTGTAGTTTCAGAGACTTTAACCTGTATGTGCAAGTAAAATTTGCTAAAGAGGGTGTTATTTCGGCAGCTTTTCGCTGCACATTTTCTAAGATAACACAGTCCTTTGTTACCCCAGGTGGCCATGGATCATTCCCATATTCAAGTGTAGGTCTAACTAGCGAAATGTATAACTTAGGCAACTTGGGCAAATTTCTGAGCGCAAGCTATGCCTCTATGCTCAGCTCTTCGTCAGTATTCTAGATTGTTGTGCTGTCACTTCTCATGATTGGACTCTCGTAATTATAGAGGGCATCTTGAGAGGACCAGAACCTGTCGATTCGATTCTTGAATGAGTTGAGTGTTGGTATTGATATGACATTGATATGACATCTTCAGAAGCCCAAACTCAGATGGCCCAAAAAATAATAGCCTGCTAAATCTACTAAACAATGCTGAGAGAGAAAATGCAGATCACATTCTTATATACACCTGTGCAAAAGTTAAGCACCACCCTATTTTTACGCACATGCGAGGGTATATTCATGTGCTATGAAGAAAGCAATAGCATAAACATTTATGTACACATCCATCTTAGTGCAAGAGGTAATAATGCAACTAGAGGAATGCTGATTATGATGGTGGGGAAACACTGTATGTTTTTGTTTGAACTTGAAAACGAGGCCTGAATATGGTTACGTTGACACAACTGACAACTATTGCCCTACAGTTGACACACGTGGCTAGATTGTCATTAATGGTGTCTGAAAACGAAGTTTAACATCTGTGCACGAGTTTGAGACTGTCATTATTAATACCGGGTATATCCACCTTGTGCCTGGATGACGGCCTGGACACGACGTCTCATGCTGGTCACCAACCGACTGATACGCCATTGTGGTATTCGTTGCCATTCAAGATGGAGTGCGTCTGTTAATTCCTGTAGGTTCTGCACAGGAGGATCCCTCCTTCTCACCATGTTTCCCAGAATGTCCCAGATATGCTCAATAGGGTTCATGTCAGGGCTCCTTGCTGGCCATGGTAGGGTTTCGATGGCATTCTGGCGGAGGTATTCATGCACAGCTCTAGCACGATGTGGTCGGGCGTTGTCATCCATGAATATAGGGTGGGTTCCAGGTGCATGATTTACAAAATGAGGGACCACAACTCTATCCAGTATGGAATCTTGATATCTTTGTCCATTTAGTGTTCCAGGTACAGTCAACAGATCCAGCTTACAATCAAATGAGATGCACCCCCATATCATAACGGAACCTCCACCAAATGGAACTTCTTCCATGATGTTACGTTGGTCGTACGCTGTGCGTCTGGACCTCCATACACGAGTTCGACCATCCGTGGCATGAAGCAGGAACCGACTTTCATCGGACCAGTGTACCCGTCTCCAGGATCTCATGTTCCAGTGTCTTCTTTCGTTGCACCACCTCAGACGCTCCTCTTTGTGGTGTGCAGTGAGGAGAGGACGTCTGACAGGTCTCCTAGCTTTCATGCCAGCAGCATACAGTCTCCTTTTGACGGTAGACATTGACACTCTATTGCGCGTTTCCCATTGCTGGCTGAGCACTCTGCTGTTGGTGAATGGAGATCTCCTAACAAGGCGTACTAGGGCTCGATCATCACGGGCAGTAGTCTTCTTCGGTCTTCCAGATCTAGGCCTGTCCTTCACCTCGTTAGTTTGCCCATGTTTTGCAATCAAACGACTGATTACAGTATGGTTAATGTTCAGCTGTCTGCCAATCTCTCTGCATGACATACCAGTGGTATGCATGCCTATGATTTGCCATTTCACAGGATCACTTAACCTTCGTCTTGCCATAGCGGTTCACAATCAAGAGCTAATTCTCTCTGTACAAATAAACCACGGTCATGAACACAAAATTCCTAATCTTGTCGCCTAAATCTGTATGTAATGTTCTACACCTCAAACTGGACTTTTAAATAACTGAACACGTGTGCTGTTTCCCGCCACGCACGGACATCAAGCGGCGTGAAGTCATGCATGCATGTGCATTTCGTACTTGGAATTATGTCAGCTAACGCGGGGACAAAAAGTGTGGCAGCCTAGTTGTACCATCATGTTTCTACGTTCTATTGTTTTTGCTGGTGCTTAACTTTTGCACAGGTGTATAGTTGGAGATTTCAACTTCCCATCTATTAACCGGAGCACCGGACTTTCGGCAAATTTAGAAGACGATGCATTTCTCAATACAACCAGGGATATTTTCCTACAGCAACTGGTTAATAATGCGACACGACATAGAATAAACCAGACTTCAAATCTTTTGGATCTAGTTTTAACAAACAACCAAAATATCGTCCACGAAATAACCCACCTACCTCCACTAGGTAAGAGTGACCATGATGTTCTACAAATATCAGTACACCCATACATCTTAAGCACAAGCAAACAAGCAGCTAAGCCAAAGTTACTGTTGAATAAAGGACGCCATACAGAAATGAGAAAAGGCTTAAGAACAACTGACTGGAATCACCTGAGCGAACTTAATGCATCAGAACTTCCTACACACAAAATTAATCACAATGAAGGAGTATTACATTCCTACAACAAAACAACATGGCAAGAAGAAACACCTCTGGCTTGACTGAACTGCAACACATTCACTCACATATAAAAGCCAGGCATACCAAAGGTATAATGAAACAAAGAAAACCACAGATTACACACTTTACAAAACTGCTAGAAACAAAGCGACAGCGAGCATCAGAAAAGCAAAACAGACATTTGAACGTAAGGTTGCAAGTGAATGCAAGGGAAATCCTAAAGCTTGGAACTATGTCAAGAGTAAAACGGTGCTACGAGAATCAATTAGCAAGCTACGCAACCCGTCTAATGGAACTATGACTACAGAGGATAAAGAAAAATCTAATATTCTTAACAACTTTTTCTCAAGTATGTTCACCTCAGAAAATCTTCATTCTACACCAACCATTAGCCCCAGAAGTAACGGTACTGTATTAAAGGACATAATAATAACACCCATCGAAAATAAAATGGAAGGTACTCAATCCCAATAAAAGCAATGGCCCAGATGAAATATCAGTGGGAATATTAAAGGAAGCTGCTAAAGAAATTAGTGCACCGCTATGCATAATTTTCAACCAGTCGCTAGAAGAAGGTGTACTACCCGACATCTGGAACATGGCAAATGTATGGTGTATCCACATAAAAGGCTCCAAAAACGACCCGAGCAACTACAGACCAATCAGTCTTACCTCTACCTTGTGTAAGGTCCTAGAGTCATTTACAAGGGACAGCACTGTAAATTTTCTGGAAACAACCAATCTATTTACCAAGTGCCAGCATGGTATCAGACACAACAGATCTTGTAAAACTCAATTGCTAGAGTACCTCGAAGATTTAACAGTCAAACTTGATTCAAATGAACCTATTGATGCAGTATATTTAGATTTCTCAAAAGCATTTGATACTGTACCACACCAAAGACTCCAAACAAAACTTAGAAGCTATGGTATTGGTGACAATTTAGTAAGATGGATAGGAATCTACCTAGCTGTGTAACAGAAGACAGAGAGTAAGAATCAATGATGTGACATCAGACTGGATAGAGGTGGCAAGTGGCATGCTACAAGGGAGTGTCATGGGACCTATACTTTTTCTGATACACATAAATGACCTACCAGACAGTCTGAACTGCCACTGCAAAATATGTGCAGACGACACAAAGATATATGGAAACCCAGCTACCAGTAAGATCCAGGACAACATAGACATAGTATTAAATGGTCGCAGACATGGCAACTATCCTTCAACACAGATAAAACGCATGTCCTACATTTCGGCAGAAATAACCCTCAAACTAAAAACTATATGACAGATACGCCTGATATGCATCCTATATCAACATCAGATGTAGAAAAAGACCTGGGAGTGCATATTGACAGAAACCTCTCTTTTGATCTACATATAGGAAAGGTCATCTCCAAGGCTAACAGCACAATAGGACTAATTAAGAGAACATTTACCAGCATTGACCCATCTACTTTCACGCTCTTGTACAAGTCTCTCGTGTCACCTATTCTCGAATACGGCAACTCGGCATGGTCCGCAAAATTGAAACGGCAATCACAGCTATTAGAAACAAAACTCGTCCCGCAAATCAGAGATCTATATAACATTGATAAGGCCTACTTCTTCGAACCATCCAGTATTACACAGACCAGAGGGCATAGGTTCAAGCTCAACATAACACGCAGCAATAAAGATATTCGCAAGCACTTTTTCAGCAATAGAGTGGTACCACAGTGGAATTCACTGCCAGCCACAATAGCCAAAGCAACAACAGTCGAATCATTCAAGAACAAGCTAGATATCTACTTCAATGAAAGAACATTCGAATTTGACTGAACAGGCCATACATATATACCAGCCCATTACTAAGTCGTACTGCAATTCCGCAAATAAAGTTGACTGAGCTAGGAGTAGCCTGTGCATAGACATGAACATGCTCGGTAGCGATTTCAATTACTAGTAGATACATCTCCACTTCCACATCCGTACTTTGTGGTTGCATGCGGAGACACAAGGCAAGCATAGAGGAGGAGACTCAGATAGCGATGAACGCAAAAAATGAAAACAACAGCAATAAGACAAACCACTACCTCCACAAACAAATGCTAGACGCAGCAGGGTGTAACACCCATCTGCAACACAGTATTTCCACAAATCAGTGTTAACCCTTGCCAATCTGAGTTCAGAATTTTACATTTCAAATTAAATTAAAAGATGATCTGTGTTCATTTTCCGACAAATTTGCTGGAGGATGTTGATGTCGTAGATAGAAACATCATCAACCAAATTATTGCTAAATGTACACCAGTTTCTTTGTTATTGACATAGCAAAAGATGGAATATTGACAGCAGAGTGATGATGGTCAAAGTCTTAAACCAAATGGTTTTGAGGAGACTTAATTAAGCAACAACAGTCTGATCGTTCAAGAACAAACTGGAAGTCGATTTCAAGGAAGGAACTTATGAATTGGATTTGAACAAGCCATACTACAACAATAACACTGAGGCAATAACAAGCCAATGGGTTATGCCTCGTAAAATGATGATAATGATGATGATGATGATGATGATGACGACGATTAACTAACTGCATAATGTGGCATCTGGCAAGACGGAAAAACTCGCTACAATATTAACTAACTCATAATCTGGCACCATAATACTGTTGAAATTCTTATACTATCGTGCAAGTCTGTTGTAGAAATCAATTCAGATCAATAATTTCTATATTTCAATAGATATTTCCTAATTTTGACCACATTTTATGAGAATAACGCACCAGGAAACAGAGTATGCACCTTTGTCTGTGACTGAACCCAGACACTTCCATTCAGAAAGTATGCATTGTGTTGAATTTGTAATAAAACCTAATATTGTATTGTGTTTCCGTGATTACTGATTTCATAGGATAGCACTGTTGACTCGGGTATATCCAGCCTCTATGTCTGCCTCTTCAGTTGTGGATGAAACATAACACTCTCGCAGTCCAGACCTGGCGTCAAATACTTTCAAAAGTATTTAAATGCAAATACTTCACATTGGACCTTGGTTCAAATGCAAGTGGCGAAGTGCAAATACTTTCAACTTTGTTCAAATGCAAGTGCAAATGCAAATACTTTTCTAAAAGTATTTCAAATACTTTCAAATGCTTTTCATTACTGTAATAGCCATATCAGATATAACTCATAATTTCCGAGAGGGAATGGGTTAAACAGTTGTACCTGAATTAAAAGTGAAAAAGTGAGTCCTCAAACACAGAGATTATTAACACTTTTACTTGTCAGGTCGTGAAGATACGATAGTAGTGTAGTTGATGAGAGTTCCTAGAACAGTTCTCAAATATACATATGACAATATTATAACGTCCGCCATTTTTATAAATGTCAACAACAATTACTATGTTGGAAAATCATTCAGTAATATGTATGAAAGTTGAACCTACACCGATCATTTAATAACATACACTTTGATTATAATCATGCAAGAGTTGGTTCAATATAAAAACGTGCAAACATTAGAATTACTCATATTTTAAGATTGGTTTAATTATTTGACCATAACGTGATTTTCTTGGACTCATTTTGGGTAGAGCAAATTCACGATTTGCTGTTTCTTCTCCTAGACTAGGAATAGTGTTCCTTATCAGAGTGCTGGTCACTGTGATCTCGGTTTGCACATCTGTGAGACCTGGTGTGTCAGGAGGTCTAGTACTTCTTAAAATAACTGGCTCACTGTTCTTCTTTGCTGTCTCAATTAACCCTGGGGTCAGTTCAACAGTCTTCCTCAGATGAACTCTATTTCTTCGATAATTTACATCTGCCGACTGAACCTCATACGACCGTTCAACGAGTCTTCAAATGACTGTTCCTTTTGCCCATCTCTTATCAGCTCCTACTTGGAAGGGTTTCAATCTGACTGTATCACCTTCTAATGGCGGTATCTCTTTTGCACCTTTGTTGTAGTAATGTGCCCGTTGTTTCTTGCTGTACCTCATTCGTTGTAGTAATGTGCCCATTGTTTCTTGCTGTACCTCATTCTGCTTTGTTCTGTCTCTGTGTCGATAAAGCGAGGGCGCAATATGGTTTCACTCATTGGTACAGGGTTCGTACGCATGTATGGAAGTCTGGAAAATGTATGGAAATTTAGGAAAGCCTTTTCAATTCCAATTTTCGGCCAACTGATATGGAAAATTAAAATATCAGCAATCCTAATTTTTCAGACCGTAATTTTTTTGTTTACGAACGAAAGCTCGCGTTTCCGCCAGTCTCGCGAGAATCTAATTCGATTGGGTCCCAGTCGCATCCTACAATAGAAAACCGCCTATTACCGGGAACATCTCGCGGTTATTGAGCAATACGTGTCTGAACATGTTCAATTACAACGCAATAAAAATGATTGAATCGGCAGTCGTCTGTCAAATAGTACAGAGTGTGAGAAGACAAAACAATGAAATAATTTGCGAGATTGTCATTTTTTGTGATACAGTAAACAGCAAGTATTCTAATGTTTGGGAAACTAACGATAAATATCATGATTGGATTTTACCGGACAACACATCAAACTCGCGTGCCAAATTAGTGTTTGCAATAAGTCTTTTGACATCGGCAATATGGGTGAAGTGGCTCTTGTTAACCACATGTCGAGAAAAAAAACATGAGACACTGCCAGAAGTTCATCTAAAGCCAGTGCCTAAAGTTACAGATTTCTTTGGTTCAAGGTAAGAATATTTTACATTTTCATATTGATAGTACCAGAATCATTTAGAAGCGTAGCAATTTTATATCGCCCAACCTTAGATGATCCCAATTTTGCTCGGAGTCGCGGTAAAATATTATTACTGCACGACAGCTCTCTCGTATCGCGAGGTCTCTTATGTTGGCGCGTTATCAAGTGAAAATAATGAGAATTCCTCCTGTTGTTATGGCGATCATTTAGAAGCGTAGCAATTTTATATCGCCCAATGTTAGATGATCCCAACTCTGCGCTGAGTCATGGTAAAATATTATTGACTGCCCGACAGCTCTTTCGTATAGCGAGGCCTCTTATGTTGCCGCATTATCAAATGAAAATAATGAGGATTCCTCCTGCTGCTATGACGATATGATCAGCTATAGTAAATTTAAAATAAATTAGTGTATGTGTATATGTGCAGGGTTTAACTTGTTATCTAAAGGTGGGGGTGGTGGGGTGGGGGTGGCCCTCAACAAATAAATGTGGGTGTCTCAAGCTCAACTTGGCATGATAGCTGTTGAATATTTTGAAAATAATTTGACTGGAAACTATTGCTAGACCAGTTTCCAGTCAAATTATTTTCGAAATATTCAACAAAAAATGTGCTGCTGTAATGAAATTCATATCTGGTTTGAATCCTGAAAAACACTGAGCCACTCCTAGACAATATACGGTTCCAAGAGCCACTCATAGACAATATGCTGTTCCCAATCTAGATTTTGGTTCTATATACCCTCAAAAAGTCCCTTTATAATGAGAAATCCTGTGTATGTGTGACACACTGTGTGTTTGTGTGTATGTTGATATTTCTGGCTATATATATTAGATTACGATAACTCCTATGATGTTTTAATAGTGTGTTTTGATAGGATAGCTGTTGAATATTTTGAAAATAATTTGACTGGAAACTATTGCTTCTTAAAGCAGCAACAGTTTCCAGTCAAATTATTTTCAAAATATTCAACAAAAACTTTGCTGCTGTAATGAAATTCATATCTGTGTGTGCGCGCGCTGTGCTTTGATATTCTTGTGACAATTATTTATATATGCAGTTTGTTATTGTCCTCGGGTCTTCCACTACTGCGGTTGCTTCAGTTCCACAAGCAAAAGTGTGCACGCTGTGTTTTGATACTCTTGTTTTATAAAGTTTAATAAAGTTTATATATGATAATATGATGAACTTAGTAACTGTGTTTGTTTTTTGTCTGATTGAAAGTCCCAAAATGAGGTCTGGAAAATTTGAAATTGAGTCTGGAAAAGGTATGGAATTTAATTCTGCGAAGGTGTATGAACCCTGTTGGTAATTGTGTTCTAGTTCTTCTATTCATTAGTCGCTGCACGGGACTTCGCCCTACATTGATTGATGGTTGGCGAGTTCCTATGATTCAGCAGGCCAATATAGGGGTAGGAATTCAAGTCTATAGCCTTTTTCATGATCCTTCTTACTGTCTTCACAGCAGACTCCGCCATGCCATTCACCTGTGGATTATGAGGACTGGACGTGCAGTGCTCAAAATCCCACTCCTTAGCAAAACTATGAAATTCGCCTGATGCAAACTACGGTCCATTGTCACTAACAAGTTGACAGTGAATACCAGGTCTCGCGAATTGCATCTTCAACTTTCTAATAACAGTTGCTGAATCCGTTTTCTCTAGGTAGTCAACCTCAATATAATTACTATAATAATCAACACTCAGGTAATCATGCTCTTTCAATGTGAATAGATCAGCTCCTACTCTCTCCCATGGTCGGTTCGGTATCTCATGGGACATGAGGTCTTCTTTTTGCTGACTCATTTCGAATGATCGACATGTTGATACATAATGCTTTATTTCTGCACTCATACCTGGCCAGAATAAACATTGTCGTGCTCGCTGCAGACAACCATCAATTCCAAGATGGGAATTATCATGGACTGACTTCTTCATCTCACTCCGTAGGCCACTCAGGATTACCAGTCTTTCACCTTTGAATACGAGGCTGTCTTGTATAGTCAACTCGTCTCGAAAGTTGTAATAAGGCATCAATTGTTCTGGGACTGAATTTCTCTCAACAGGCCATCCTTTCAGGATTACATCTCACAGCAGCGTCATAGTCTCGTCTTTCTCAGTTTCACCCTTAATTTCTGAAAGTCTCTTCACTGATTGGTAGAAAACTGGCCATATTTACATATTCTTCTTGCCACTGTCTTCATCATCCAGAAGGTATGCTCTGCTCAGGATATCGGCTAAATGCATTGTTTCTCCAGGGCAATACTTTACAGCGATATCATATGCCTGGGTACGTAATATTATGTTCTGAAGCCTTCTAGGTGCTCGATCAAGTGATTTGTGCAGAATATTTTCAAGCGACTTATGATCGGATACTACTGATACAGGTCTTGCATAGATGTATTGATGAAAACGCTAATGCGACTACAATCGTAAGCATATCTAGTCTCCGTATCACTAAGCGCCTTGCTCATGTAAGCAACAGGATAGCCATTTTGAAGCAATACTGCACCAATCCCCTTGTCTGAAGCATCACACTCAAGCTGCAGGTCTGATCTTGGATCATAATAAGATAAGATTGGTGCTCTTGACACAAGAGATTTGATATTATGAAACGCTTTCTCATGCTCATCTAACCAAACAAATTCAATTCGCTTACCAGTTTCTGAATCATTTTGTGTAAGACAACACAAGGGTTCCATTGCGTCCGATAGATTTGGAAGAAACTTAGATAATTTACAGTGCCATTCAAACGCTATATACCATCGACATCTTCTGGGTTTGGCATCTCAATGACAGCTTTAACCTTGTGAGGGTCAGGCTTCAAACCTTCACTGGTCACTAGATGTCCAAGAAATGAGATTTCTTTCGACTAAAATTGACATTTCTCTCTATTAAGTTTAATGCCCAACATTCTACATCGATTAAGAAGTTTATCAAGCTTTTCGTCGTGGTCTACGCTGGCCTTGTTATCATCATCACCAGCGCCATACAGAAGAATATCATCAGCTACACATATGACATTTTCGAGTCCTTCCAGTGCTTGATGCAGTCTCTTCTGGAAGAATTCAGCACTTGTTGACAGGCTAAATGGCAAGCGCAGCCATCTATACCTTCTGAAAACAGAGCAGGTATGTGAATGCATCATCAAGCTTCACGTGCCAGTATCCACTCCGTAAATCTAGTTTCGAGACGAGTCTCGCTCTTAGCAAGTCTGGAAGTACATCATCAAGAGTTGGCATCAGATAGTGTTCTCTCTTCAATACATTATTCAGAGCCTTTGGGTTAATACAGATGTGAAGATCACCAGATTTCTTTGTAACAACCATCATTTGGTTTACCCACACTGTCAGCTCATCGACAGGTGCTACCATGACAATTTCAACCATTCGATCAAGCTTTTCTTCACTGCTTTTCAGGTGCACAGGAATGCGTTGTACTGGAAGTGCCACAGGCTGTGCTGACTCATCAATCTGCTGGTGAACTTGTCCTGGAAGAGTGTCAAGATCGTCACTGAATGCATCATCAAATTTATTCCCTGAATCAATAGAAGCAATTTTGAAATTATCATAATTGATTTGAATCAGATTCATTTGTTCAGATGCCAATTTACCCAGAAGTGGTGGAAGATTTGGTTTTACGATGACAAAATTAACTGGGTAATTCTCGTTGTTTGCAAGATTTTTTAGAACCTTTCTACATGTTCCTAAAGGTTATAGATCAGTGTGATTCCACATTTTCAATATTTTGTGTGTGTGTTTAAGAACAGTGTTGCCGACATATTTATGTGGCAATATGTTCACCGTTGATCCACAATCTATTTGGAACTTTATTGAATGACCCTTCAACATTCATTTTAGCAAAAACAGAATTATCAGAGTTATTTATAGCTTGAATCAGTTCATAATCAGATTGACTGGATTCAGACTGCTTATCAACCTGATGTACATTTGCAGTTTTCGAACACTTTACTGCAAAATTGTTCGGTTTTTTTACACTTCGAGCAGAATTTCCCCCACGCAGGACATAAGTTCTTTTTCAAGACAAGTTTTCGTCCACAGAATTTACAGTCATGCACAGAAGCACGCACGTCAGGAGAGTTATGTTCCGACTTATCAAAGTTCGCTGGATATTTAGATTTCTGGTGCTGTCCAGATTTATTTCGATAGTTCGTCGTTAATTTATGTACATGTACATCCTCCGTAGCATAGGAATTGGAAGTAGACATTGCCCCCATTTGCACAGTTGCAGCTTTGGAACTCTTACAGATGTCGGTACATAATTTTAGGTCCAAATTACGTTCTTGGAGTAGTTGTCTCCTCGTAGTATTGTAAATAATACTAAGTACGATGCAGTCTTAATAACGTATCGTGTAACTGTCCAAAATTACATGTCTTTAAGAGGTATTTTAACGTGCCATAATAGGTATCGAACGATTCACCAGATTTCTGATTTCTTTGATTAAACACATATCGTTCATACGTTTCATTTACTTCGCCACGAAAATGACTGTCAAATTTGTTTATTACTGTCACCAGTACGTTTTGTCCTCTTTTGCTCCATATTCGAAACAATTGTAGATCTCGAGAGCGTCCTGACCAATTGTCACAAGAAATAATGCAATTTTGTAATGCTCAGGTCTCGTATCTAGTCCAGACACAATGACATAGTTCTCCCACATTTGTTTCCAAAGAGCCCATTTTTTAGGAGTATTTTCCATATCTGTGAAAATAGATACAATTGTCCTGATGCTTTTACATCAGCCATATTAAATTTTCATAATCGCGATCATTTAATACAAATAATCGCGATCATACGATTAATCATGAACTACCGTATTTCGCTTAGTTGTAGCCTATGCTGTAATAGAAGCCCACCCCATAACTTTGACATATGAGCTCCAATGATTTCTTAGCAGTTTCAAAATGGCAAAACTGTATTAGAAGCCCACCCCATATCCTAGATGGAAGACAATTACAAAATATTATGAAGATCGTTTATATACACTCTAGGACAATCATAACAAAATGGTACAAAAAATATATGTTGTACCGTCCTGTGTTTACATCTACTCAGTATACAGGCGTTGTTATTATTATGAACTCACCTCGCCTAAAAGGTCAAGTGAGCTTATGCTGTGGCGACCATCCGACGTGTGTCCATCTGTCGTACGTGTATCCGTCCGTCAACTTTTCCTGTAAACGCCTTCTTCTCAAGAACCACTGGGCTGATTTCAATTATATTTGGCAGGAAGCATCCTTATGGCATAGGGATTCAAGTTTGTTCAAATGAAGCCGATCGACTAATTTGGTCGACGGCCATCTTGGATTTCAGCCGATTTTAGGAAACATCTTTAAAAATCTTCTCTGAAACCGTTATGGGGATTGATGCAAAAGTCATGAAATATGATCTAGAGCAAGAGCTGAACCAAGTTTGTTCAGGGAAACTTGATTGGTCAAATGGTTCGGTGGCCATCTTGATTGACCTAGTTTTAGCGAAAACGATTTCTCCAGAACCGCTGAACGGATCGGGTCTAAATTTGGCAGATATGATTAGGGATTAAGCGCCAATAAAGTTTGTTCAAGGGAAGTTGAACTGTCAAAAATCATGGCCACCGTGGGCCAATCAAAATATAGCGCGTTTGGCGGCCATATTGGATTGTTGAGGCTGAAATTGGTGTTATATGTGTTTTTGGGTATTCTGATTTCAAATTTGCCATTTTTGAAACTGTTGGATAAATGGTTTGGCGACCATCTTGGATTATTTTCCCGGCAAAGGTGCCCGTACTAAAGCAATGGGAAATTTAAAATGTCTTCTTCTGGAGAACTGCTAGGCCAATTTCAATTATATTTGGCAGGAAGCATCTTTAGGGCTTAGGGATCCAAGTTCGTTCAAATGAAGCCGATCTTGGATTTCGGCCCATTTTAGGAAATGGCTTTAAAAATCTCGTTCTCCGAAACGGCTTGGGGGATCGAGTCAAAACTTATGAAACCGCATCTAGGCAAAGACGTAATCCAAATTTGTTCAAGACGACATGATTGACCGAATGGTTTGGCGGCCATCTTGGATGACCTAGTTTTCTCGAAAACGACTTCTCCAGAACCGCTGAATGGATCAGGCCGAAATTTGGGAGATGGGAGATATGATTAGGGACTAAGGGCCATTAAAGTTTGTTCAAGGGAAGATGCTCCGTCAAAAAACATGGCTGCCGTGGGCCAATCAAAAGGTAGCTTGTTTGGCGGACATATTGGATTTTTTTACTTGATGGATTTTGAGGCCAAAATTGGTTCTATATATGTTTTTGGATATTCTGGGCTCAAATTTGCAATTTTCGAAACTGTCGGATGAACACTTTGGCGGCCATCTTGGATAATCTTCTCGTCAAAAGCTCATGCTAAAGCAATGGGAAATTTAAAATGGCTTCCCGAGAACTACCAGGCCGATTTCAATTATATTTGGCAGGAAGCATCCTTAGGGATAAGGATCAAAGTGGCAGGAAGCATCCTTAGGGATAAGGATCAAAGTTTTTTCAAATGAACCCGATCGGCCAATTTGCCCAGTGGCCATTTTGGATTTTGGCCGATTTCAGGAAATGTCTAAAAATATTCTCCGAAACCACTTGAGGAAGCTTCATCTAGGCCAAGAGGTAAGCCAAGTTTGTTCAAGAGGACTTGATTGAGCAAATGGTTCAGCGACCATCTTGGATGACCCAGTTTTCACGAAAATAACTCCCCAGAACCGTTGAAGGAATCCGGCCAAAATTTGGGCCATTAAAATTTATTCAAGGGAAGTTGATCCATCATAAAAACATGGCCGATGTGGGCCAATCAAAATGTAGTGTATTTGGCGGCCATATTGCACTGGCAGAAATGTCCACAAACTCATTTAAAAGATTGCTAAACCACCCACCAACAATTTTGACAAAAATTGATGGTGCTCCAGGTGAGTGACACAGGCCCCTTGGGCCTCTTGTATTACAGATGGTTTGTATCAGCTGTCACCTCATACACGTATATTGTAATGTGTTGTTTTCTGGTGGTGGGGGAGGCGGTTCCATTGATTCATAGGCTCTGCCTTTGATGGACTGCCCAACTGTGATGTATATACTCTATATATTAAGCATGAAATAAATATTGAATCTTGAAAGAAAGGAACATGATTGTTTCTTATTTTTCCAGATCTGAACCATTCATGAGTCAGTTTGTGAAGAAAGACAATTCCAGATATTGAACAACCTGATCCCCAATACTTATTACCAATATTGCTGTGCTGTTTTCATATCACAAGCATCATACCAAAAAAGTAGCGATAATGAGGTAATGCAGATCTGATTTGAGTAAATTCAGAAATTGTCCTCTAACTTGTCTATTGCTTATGATAGCATATTAATTGTGATTTCTGAACACCCATTTATGGCAATTAGACTAGGGGCCTTTTTAGTGATCTGATTGATCAGCGATACCAATTTTCATTTTTTCAAGCATTGTGTGTAGCAATTCCCATTTGGAGTAAAGTTAGTAGCTTTTTTCAGGTATTGGCAATACTAGTGGTTTCGATAGCTTTATGCCTTTCCAACCCACCATCACCAGTATACATTACATGTACATGTAGCTGTGACTAATCGATTAAATCGATTAGATTATTTATCTAAAATGATCGCGGTGAAAAGGATTTCATAACCCTGCAAGCCTACATACATGTATATGTATGGTACAAGCATTAAATATATCTGCAAGATATATGCAGTATTTATTAAATCAATGTAAATGCATGTTACGGATATACATGAGTCATGCATTCAATCTAGTAATGCATCATGGCATCATAGTCCTCACATTTTTCGTGGAACTTGGGACCACCAAAAGTAGTGGCAGTGGGGCCCCTGAAAATCTTGTATGATTATTAGCCCAATGTTTAAAAAAAATCCATGGATATTGTAATCGCCTCTGTCCTCTGCTCGTCCATCAGTCACACTATCTCCTCCCAAACCGTTTGGAGGTATTCAAACAAATTTGGTATGTGGGCTACCCATATGATTCCGCTTTGCCAGATAGTATTTACATTTGGCGCCACCCCCCCCCCCCCCCCCCAGGGGGGGGGGGGGGGGTTGCAGGGATCAAATGGTCAAATCACTTGTAACGCAACTCCTCTGAAACCATCAGATGGAACTCAACCAAATTTGATATACACATGTATGTTAGTTACCCAGAGTGATTGCGGAGTGCAAGAGGCCATTTACATTTGGTGCCGCCCATTTCTCCCCCCCCCCCCCCCCCCACACACACACACACGGGAGAGCAGTCAAAACGTCAAATTTTAACCTGCAAAAATTGATTGTAACACATCTCCGAAACCGTTTGACGGAATTCAACTACATTTGGTATGTGAGTTACCCATATCAATGTTGAGTACATGAGCACATTTACATTTGGCCCGCCACCAGGGTTGGGCAGGGGGAATGGGTGGTCAAAAGGTAAAAAAATTGATTGTAATGCAACTCCTCCGAAACCATTGGACGGAATTCAACCAAATTTGTTATATGAGTTACCCATATCAATGTGGAGTTGATGAGCACATATACATTTGGCCCTGCCCATTTTGCGGTGGATGGGGGTTAAAAGGTCAAGAAATCAATTGTAATGCAACTCTTCCGAAACTGTTTGACGGAATTCATCCAAATTTGCTATGTAAGTTACCCATATCATGAGCATACATGTATTTAGATTTGGAACCCCCCACCTTACCACCACCCGGGTGGGTTGGGGTGTGGTCCAAGTGTCAAGAAATTGATTGTAATGCAATTCCTCCGAAAATATGGGACAGAATTCAACCCCGTGGTGTGCAGTCAAAAGTGCAAAGCGGTGAACGTGGGGATTTACGATGATGCGTCATCGACCGATCAATCTATGTAGTTAAATATTAATTGGTTGTAGTTGGGGGTTTTTTTGCACAAAAATACCCATAAAATCTATCACGGGATACTCATACACATGTACATGTACATGTCATTCATGGCTGTACATGGTACATTTACCTTCTATCTTAGCATGGGTGAGAAAATCTGCATTGGAACCACAAATTTTCAGTTTAGGACCACTGGATTTCAGCTCGGGACCCCCAGTTTTCAGAGTGTGGGGTCCCTGGGACCACCAAAACAGAGATACCATGAGAAACACTGGGTGCATGTCCACAACAATTGCAATAAATAATACCTTCATTCTTGAATGTTCAGCACTTGAAACTAATGAAATTAAATACATGTAAATTCAAGTGTAGATTCGCTCATTTACGTACTACATAGGGAACACTGAAAACATTCCTTTGATCTCCTGCTATGTGAAGTAACAGTAGTGTGGTGTTCAGTCCACCAATCCGATTTCCTTTTTCTTATAGAGCAATTTCATTAGCGCAGACATCAAAATGCAAGCGTGATACAGGAGCGTAGCAGGAGGACGAGACCTGTGCAATAGGATGATGTTGGCCCTGATGGTTGTTTGCTGTCATTATGTGCCCTTTTGTTGATCCTTTTGGCGGCTAAGTCTGTTATTTGTTGGCCCATATTGTCCTTTGTAGAGTGTAATACTGTACAGGTACATGTATGTTGTCATAACTTGTCTTCGCTGGCTTCCTACACAACATACATGTAGTAGAAGTAGTGGAAAAAGATTTTCTCGACGACGGTCCTCTGGCACGCGAAGAATGGTTACAAGAAACTTCAAAAAAGATAATTCACCATTTTTTGCCAGCTTGAGTGTTAAACCCTGGTTAAAGCTCAATGAGGATAAACTTACAACAAAATGTACATGTAGGATCATATACATGTAGCATTTTCAGAAATCAAAGCAATGCACTAAATACATGTAGATCTACATGTATATGATAGACAGATTTCAGAATGCAATTTAGATGTAGATGATGTATTGCCTTTAAACATTAACAAAGATAGGATTTGAAGGGAAATGATACATATACAATGTAGTTTATGTACATTCAACATTTAAGAATGTATATATGTGTATTGCTTTGTTTGAGTGATCGCGATCTATTACATATACATGTAGTTAAAAATAACCATGATACTCGATTAATCAGAAGTACATGTATAAAGTACCCAGACATAACGCCACGTCTGAAATAACAATGTTTTATTTGTCTTTGTTTTTTATGAGTCTCAAACTCGATTCCATTTCATATCACTAATACCACCCTCATCGAAAATTATCGCCAAAGCTCGTGCAATATGATAATTTTTTACTCGTTTGATAGTAGTGATATAAAATGGGACCTCGTTTCAGATCCGCTATTTATTGTACATGTACATGTAACTGCCTCTTAATTAATTAACTATGTATGTAAGTCATTGTAAGAATATATTAACTTAGATACGGGTATTGTATTCTAACTCTAGATGGGTACTTGCAGGGGCAATCACTCTGCGATTGCTACAATTATTCAAAGAAGTTTTCCCTCCCGTTTTTCATTGACAATTCAAGCATCACTCACAAAATGATGAAAAGGTAAGAAAGTGTAGAATACTCTACAGGCCCGGGGAGTTATGTGTATTTATCAAATTTGATTTAATCGGCATTTGAGTAAGCGCATGTATACATACATGTATGGTAATTTACAATACATAAACTGTCTGAGTGCTGCAAGCCACATGAGACAGCAATTTCAATGGACAATAACTCTGGACCAGCTGAATATTTTGAAAACAATTTGAGTGAAAGTTGTTGGTGGGTTAACCACCAACAACTTTCAGTCATACTGTTTTCAAAATGTTCAGCATATCCATACTTTAAACGCCATGAAAAATATAGTCTGCAGAGGTTCAGCAGGCAGACAGTTATGTGTATGTTTGTTGATACATGTGATAATTGTTTACTCAAATATTTTTATCTCCACAGCCTGATCAGTCTCACTCAATGATTTGATACACGTACCTGTGCTATCATTATTTGCCCGGCCATGTATCTTAGTCTCGGCTGTTTGTTTTGGCTGTTTGTTTGTGTGGTGGTGTTTCTTGGCTACAGAATGGCTAAGTCCACTGATAGTCTGCCTTCATCGCTGAGAAATCTCTACTTCTGGGGAAAGTTACAACTTAAAGATGACGCACCAAGATTGCTCTTATTTTTTACAAGGATACCAAAACGGTATGCATGCTTTAGTAATGTACCCCAGTAAATAAGAGATTTTGAAATATGTTTAAATTAAAATGAACATTAACCCGTTAACGGTCAACTCAACAAAAATAGTATTTGAGATTGTCGAGGTATTACATGTACATGTACCGGGTATATCCATTTGCAAACCTGGAGAACATTATTTCAGTGGTAAATCATCAAAAATAGTGATCGGTTGGCTTGCAAAATAACACAATAAGTAAATCTATCGCTTGACCAGTCTTGCCCACTATAGGGTTTACTAAATTGTGTATGCAATGCAGGCTGTTAGCCGGAAATTGAAAATATGTGTAGGGTGTCCACAAACAGTGCAGAGTTTCCTGCCAATGGGCCTCGAAATTTAGACCTCTCGCTACATGTAATTTCCTGGCTACATGTAAATTGGTAAAATTGTGATTACTTTTTAGCCAGTCTTTAGTATTTTTTAGGATATTCTTTCGGTCTCAAATATTTTTACCCTCCCAAAAGACAAGTGAACGGGTCTCTAGCTAAATGTAGCAGCCTGATGCAATGTCTGTACATGTACATGTATACATTGTTTATATAGATTACAAGTAATAATTCTATTAAAATCGCAGTTTTGTTGTTCAAACAGTAATTGGTGAGATTGTTGCATATTAATCAAGTAAATGTGATTTAATTTGAGTGTGGAACTGTTCTGTATAGTGTCATGATCACGAGGATATTGCTAATTTCTAGACTTGATCAAGAAAAGATATGTTAGAAGCTTGTCATATCATATGTATTATGTTTTTGTCCGGTATGTACATATGTATGATTAGTGTTCTGTGAGTAGTACTAGAAACATCCTACAGCTGCAATCAGTCCTTCTTCTTTTCATTTGACCACTGTGTCTTGTCCTCAGCCCGAATCTTTAGCTTCTTCAGGTCCATTCTTGTTCTGAATATTATACATATACATGTACACCAAGTCCTGCTTTTTTGAGGTCACATCACATGCAGTATGTATGTTTCGTAAATCCTGTCGCTACAACTCCTACAGTTTGAGAGAGAATTGTTTGAAACTTGACATAGTGATTTTGTACATGTACACCACCCAAACATGTGTCTAATGTGAAAAAAAATTGTCATCGCATCCATCCCCGAAAATCTTATTGCTGAAACGCGTAATGGTTGAGAGAGAATTTTCTCAAATTAACAGGATGATTGTACACCACCTAAAGACAAATGTTAAAATTTTTGTCATTGTTCCATCCTCCAAAATCTAGTCTGTACAGCTCCTACAGTTGCAATGAACCTTTCCATTTTTAGCTATGCCCCGCCCATCTCTAGCTACGCTCCACCCACACCTCGCCGTGTTGGGATTGATCGATCTCCAAATTCCCTAGCTAACAATTTCCTGAAAACTATACAGGGAAGCTGTTGAATATTTTGTAACTAATTTGACTGGTTGCTGTTGCTGCCTATGGCAGCAACAGCGCCCAGTCAAATTAGTTTCAAAATATTCAACAGAATATTTATTAAATAGTTAAAGCAAACAATTTGTACAACAACGCATAGACCATGCAGTCTGTGAAAATGGTGAACGGCGGTCAAGATCTGGATTTTACATTGGTCTGTGGTTTTCACAAGCACGTTCATGAATTTTTCATCAGGTTCACTAATGCATACATTTACCTGTACATGTACATATATATGTGCCATTTTAGTTCCATTCCTGTTTTGCTTTAGGCCAACAGTAATTCACCTTTCCAGTTTTGAATCATCCATCTATCATGTGACGTCATGTGACTATCATGTGATGTCATAATCAGCTAAGTGATGTGTAGGATGATGTCATAATCATTGCACCATAAATGATTCTATTTGGCTCGTCTGTGATTCTTAATAGTCTGACACTTACGAATAGTATGTCTCTACTATTTACAGTAATAAACATGCTGTTGGATATTTTGAAATTAATTTGACTGGACGCTGTTGCTGCCAATAGTGCCCAGTCAAATTATTTCCAAAATATTCAAAAACTTACCTGTATACTTTTCTGGAAATTGATAGTCAGGGAGTTCAGCGATCGATCGATCCCAACACGAGCGAGGTGTGGGTGGAGCTTAACTAGAGATGGGCAGGGCATAGCTAAAAATGGAAAGATGCATGGCATGATTACTGGTTTCTTGTCACCACCATACATGTACATGTAGTTGAAAACCAATGTTGCTATGAGGAAAACACAACACAAGTGATTGAAGTAATAAAAAACCCACATTCAGAATAGCAGAAATACTGCTAAGCTACATGTATCTACTGAATCAATTGACATGATTAAGAATGCTTGAAACACAGATAAACGGTTAAATCCTCGATATACTTTTATTATTATTATGTCACTGGCTGAATTAACATTCATCTTTCGTTTAACCATCATTGGAAGATGCAACATTTCTGATAATTGCTTGTGTTTTTCGCAATGCGGTCCAAATTTGGTGATGCAAAGCCAATGAGGTCAGATGACAAGAAACAAGGAATCATATATTGATGGCGTTAGGCCTTTAACACTTAAATTTATTCAAGAAAATCTAAATTTTCTCATAGAAAATGTCCTTTTGCAGACCAAGAGAAGTCCATTTTTGAAAATTTACTACTGGAATGACTGGCTCGGTTATCGAGCCAGTCATTCCAGTCATAAATTTTTTTAAATAGGCTTCTCTTGGTCTGCAAATGGACATTTTTCAAGACCACTGCGGAAGCCGTTTTTGCTTGATATGAGTCTTAAAGGGTTAAAGACATATTTTTGTCATCTGTAGGGAATGTATCATTTCCGTTATTACTGAGGTTAACTGTGCTACTAATATACAGTGAATTGTATCTTTGTACTTCCTGTGATTGCATGTAGTTTAAGCACAAGAGAGAGAACCATTTCTACTAGCTAAGCCCCGCCCATTTCTAGCTAACCCACGCTTTGTGGGTGTTGTGATCGAATTATATACTTTGAACCTTGAATTCTCAGAAGCCCATTTTCAAGATATTTACATGTACACAGGTAAGTTGTTGAATAGTTTGAATCTAATTTGACTGAGTGCTGTTGCTGCCGCAGCAACAGCAACAGCACCCAGTCAAATTATTTACAAAATATTTAGCAGAATGTTTATTACGTAATAAATCAGTCAAAGACATGCAATTCATACACTTGACAGATGTTTAAATGTTCACGCTGGAGATAGTTACATGTACATGTACGTCATTTATTACGCATTTTGATTATGATGTCAGCATACATGTGACGTACTGGTAATTGATTATGATGTCTTATATTCTTGAGTGACAGATCGTATCTCTCCACTCTCATTTTTCAGGTGCTTCTCACACTTCTATTTGTCTGGTCTGATCTTCAATAGCATCTTCATCTACCGATTCTGGACCAAACATGCATTGGCAGAGCCATATCCTGAATGGATGAATCAGTTACTGGGATTGATCTGCTACCCCATGAGGCCAGGACAAGGTGGGATATCAAAATCTAAAATTATATACATGATGCATCATTATACCCTTCACATATTACTTCTGTGCCTTTCTCAGTGGTGGATGCAGTACTCGTAATGGTTCATCAAACTATGGGTGGATCTTTGACCAAGTACTGGTACATGTATGACTGGTAAAGTGGTAATGATATTAATAGTATAGTATAATGAGTATATAGAAAGTCATAGCCTAATTAACCCGTTGAGTGTACACATCTAAATTGGCCAAGAACGCCACGTTTTTGCATGGTTAGTAAATGTCCATTTGCAGGCTAATGGACCTTTTTAGTTTATCCATCCATATGACGTCATTATCAACAACTACATGTACATGTATGTGACGTGTAGAAAGATGCCATAATCAATTACACCATGAATGACTCGATTTAGTCTGCCTTACATGCTTAATAGTCTGAGACATTGTGCGAATTGTATGTCTTTACTATTTAATAAACATTCTGGTGAATATTTTGAAACTAATTTGACTGGGCAGTGTATGGCAGCAACAGCACCCAGTCAAATTAGTTTCAAAATATTCAACAACTAACCTGTATAGTTTTCTGAAAAATGAGATTGAGAGAGTGCTGCGATCGATTGATCCCAACACGGGCAAAGCATGTGTGGAGCTTAGCTAGAGATGGGCGAGACATAGCAAAAACTGGATTCCGCCTTTGAGAGAATACTGTTTCAGTGAACTTACCACTGGAATGACTGGCTACATTATTGATTTATTATTAAATTAAAAAAGTTTTGTTGAGGTGTAAAATAAATGGATATTCCTCAATATCATTTCTGAAGCGAGTTTTCACCGGCATGACTATTAAAGCTTTAACCCTTACCACACTGATGTCAGAATTTTAAATTTTCAAATTAAATTAAAAGATCACCTGGTGTACATTTTTCAACAAATTTGGTGGAAGATGGTGCTGTCGTAGACAGCAACATCGTCCACCAAAATTGTTGACAAATTTACCCCAGTTTCTTTGCTTTTGTCAGGGTAAAAAATAGAATATTGACATCAGTGTGGTAAGGGTTAATAGAGGAATGGCATGTTACGTTAATACGATGTTCATATTTAATGACATTAAGAAATCTCTTTGATATATTGTGGCGAAACATTTTGGAATTAATTTGACTAGATCTGAAGTTGAATTTTACAAGGATGAGTGGGCCGATTTAAATGAAATAACATCTTACACATATATGTCGGAATTATTGTATGAATTTTAGGCGAGGTACCTATAGGAACAGTTGCCGTGGTGATGATGCTGATGGAGGTGCATTTATTGCGTCGTCTCTGGGAGTGCTGGTACATGAGTGTCTATTCAGAGAGCTACATGAGCATAGCGCACTATAGTGCTGGATTAGTGTTTTATAGCTTCTTAAGCATATCAGTCATGTCAGAGGTCAAACTACAACATGGACTGGTATTGGAGCCAAATAATCAGTCCAAACTTGTCTGTAAGTTAATCGTATCGTGAAACATGTATTGTATGTAGGATATACACTACCAGGGATTCTCATAATATATCCCCCCCCCCCCCCCCAAATGCAACTTGGACCCCCCCCCCCTCCCAAAGTAGTAGCAGTGGGTCCCATGGAATACCTGGAAATCATGTATGATTATTAAATATTAATTAGTTTTATAGATTTTTGCACAAAAAGCCCTACAAAATCTAGCATGGGACATATAATTTCTAGTTGTGATTCTAATTTTAGCATGGGTGAGATCAGCTGCAGTGATACCCTTGATATTCATTTTGGAGCTCTGATTTTAGATTGGACCCCTCCCCCCCCCCCCCCCAGATTTCAGGGTGTGGGGTCCTTGCAATCTCCAAAATTTGAATGCCATGATAAACACTACAATGTACACTATGATGCAGAAAATAACTGAAAATGCGATATCTTCCAATCCAATTATGTTCGAAATTTCAAGAGAACATTTCTTACTACTAAGATGTTTCTGTTTTTGTTTTGGAAATTTTTTAGCTTATTTCTGAGCTGTTGAATTTAGCTGAACTATCTAATCCTTATTGACCAGAAACGACAGATTCTGTGTGATGTAAGGAATATCATGTTGAATATTTTCAAACTAATTTGACTGGGCATGCTCGTTGCTGGGAGGTGTTACTGCCTATGTCAGCTAGGAAGAAGCGGGTTCCAGTCAAAATCGTTTCGAAATATTCCGCAATTTTCCTGTATTGTTGTCTTCAAATTGAGACACTTGAATTGCAAGCATTAGTGGGTTAATACAACTGATTGGCTACAGTGAAACGGTTTTGGCGACAAATGATGGTGGCTCATTACACCTACATGTAGTGGTCTTATAACTTATAACCATCAGTTTTAGAGAGCCACTAATGTTTGGTCACCATCGACCAAGCAAAATTGAGCCCCTGTTGGATTAAGCGATTTATGTTGACAGTAAACATGGCAATATACATGTATAGGCTCTAGACATAGCTTACTGATTAGGAATTATGAGACATTTTCACAATTTGATTGGTCGATCTAGTCATTGGCGATCATATATTCTTTTATTTCCAACCAAAATTTGTGCATTTTGGATCAAAATTCCTTCATTCATGCCCTTGTTTCCTGCTGAAATTTTCTCATTTGATAGTCCATTTTTTTTTACAGAACAAGGTCGATAAACTCTCGGTAACTACAGGTGACCTTGATATTTGCATTTTGATCCCAAATTTGGCCCAATTCATCAGGACCCTACAGGCAACCTTCCACCTCAGTTTGGTCAAAATCTCTATTGACAAGTGTATATATCATCCACAATTAGCTTTCAGAATAATCATTTTAATCTGGTCAACTTAGCCATTGCCCTTTTGACAGCAAATTTATCACATATCTTGGCGACCCCAGGGGCAACACCTCCCCCCAAAGAAAATCTGGTTAAGATCGATCCACTATGACCACTAATTCTACCAGAGTTATTGACAAATGTGTGTATTTCATGCAGTTTTCGAAATAATTTCATTGTAATCTTGTTGCTGTGGATTTGACCTTTTGATGCCTAAATTTATCACATATCTTCAGGACTACACTGACAACCTATTTCCCATGTTTGATTACTTACTGTATATGAAAAACTCTTTAAACCACAGCCTGGAATAAGCTTTTGTAACTGACTAACTAAGTACATGGCAGTTTATTGAGCTGCTATCCACAGCTAAGAAATAGAGGGATGGCTGCATGCTGAGAATACGCCAGTCATCTGATGACCGGCAATCTTGTTATTTCATCGAAGTGACGAAACCACATTTTCAAAAAGCATATAAGATGTGTGCAGATAGCAAGTAAAGGACAATATCTCATGAACCACTGATGATCATGTTTCTTTTGGCATCAGATTACCTTCTATATTACCAGCTTGATTCAGACATTAAAATTAACTAATCCATCTGTTCGTGTGATTTCAGCACTGTGTTCAATGTCCGTGAATTCTTGTCCACATCTCATGTGCATTTGTTTTGAATCTTAATGTGATTTAAAGGGGAGTAATTTTCTGTTAACTGTTCCTCATGCAGAAGACTATGAACTTTATATTATCTCATTCTGTGTGAAATTATATTGTCTGGTATGAATAGGGTAGTTCTCGTGTCCTTTCAAGATTCAATTCTCATTATCACCCAATTTGAGTGTGAAGGGTGGGTTTGTGGGGAAGTTACTCTGCTAATTGCGACTCATTACTCTGTGTTCTCTGAGGTATGGCTTTATTCCTGATTAACGCTCCAGTGAGAACACGGCTTAAGATACTTTTCTTGATCTCCTATCGCAGACGTCACAAGACATGAATGAAATGTTTATATTTCCATCCAAAATTTTCATATATCAGTATTTTCTTTCTTGGTTCAAATAGTGTTGTTTCTCGTGAGCGATCTTGTAATCCATTGATAACAGTAATCACCAGTATGTTGCCCCATGGAGAAACATTCACCTATGCATCCTAAACACAAGAATGCATCATTTATCTGTATAATTTTACTTACTGATATTCAGAGTAAACCAGTAAGGTGCTTTAATTGCAATATTGACATATACGTGTCATAATTTCAGGTAATTTATACAAGATTGCTGGCTTCTTGCTGTTTGCCTGGGCAGGCTTCGAGCAGAATCGTGTCAATAATACATTCGCTGAATTACGCTCAAGCAAACAAGGTAATTCATTCAAACAGCTTACACTTTTGATTATTGAAATCTCAGTGCCTCAATTTCAACACATGAATACAGCGAGGCTGTTGAATATTTACAAACTAATTTGAATGGAACCTGCCATAAGCAGCACAGCAGTTAAATTAGTTTCAAAATATTCAACAGAGTAAGCCCTGCATCATAGAGGTCATCATTTCTGGTCTGTGAGTGGTAGCGTTAACCCTTTAACAGTCAAGTTAACGAAAAATGTCGCCTGCTGCAGTCTTGAGAAATGCCAATTTGCTGATCAAAATATTATTTTTGAAAATTTCCACTGGAATTATGGCTCAATGACTGAGCCAATCATTCCAGTTTTAAACTTTCAGAAATAATCTTTTGGTCTACAAATGAATTTGGGCTTCAACTGAAGCCTCCCTATCAGACACAAAGGGTTAATACAGGGACCGACCTACCCATTCGCCAATTAGCCGAATGCTAGTAAAATTGAAATCTGGATAATAGAAAGCAGGATTGGCTAAATATTTGGCTAATGATTAAAATCACATTATTATACATATTTTCTAAGTAGAGAATCATTAAGAATAATTGTGAAGAACTAACAAGTACTTATATTGTGTTTTATTGTGACCAAATAAACACTGAAATTCCAATATCTCAGGTTAAAAGCATCCATATAGATGAGCTGTTGAATATTTTGAAACTAAATTGACTGGAAGCTGAGTAAATTCATTCTCTCACCAAAATTTCAGATGGAGACTGTGGCAGCGGTGATGACAGGTCTGAGAAAAGGCATGTTGGCATTATCAATAGATCTGAAGGATGCATATTGTCATATTCCAATGTCAATTCCTTTTCAGAAATACCTTCTCTTTGCATTCCAAGACAATGTTTGGGAATTCAAGGCGTAACCGTTCGGTCTGACCACATCACCGACGGTCTTCACCAAAGTATTTCCCGCCATGACTTCTTATCTTCGCAGGAGAAACATAGCTGTTCATACTTACATAGATGACTGGCTGCTGAAGGTGGGGAATCCAGTCACTCTGCACAACAATCTTCAGGTGGTCCTGGCCTTATTAAAGGACCTAGGATGGATTGGGAATCTAGAGAAATCAGAAGTAACTCCATCCCAGGAGTTTGTATCTGGGAATTCTTTTCAATCTCAGGGACGGTGTAGCTGTTCTGGTGGAGAGCAGAGTCAAGAGTTTAATTGCAGTCCTGGAGTCATTTTCTCTAGGCGCCTATCTGACGGCATGTCCATTTCTCAGAATACTGGGTTTACTAGTATCGCTTGAGAAGGTGGTTCCTTATGCGGCACTCAGGCGCAGGCCAATTCTACTTCGAATAATACTTACCAGATGTACTATTATGATAATGTCTATTATCTAGTCTAGCTCAAAATAAACAATTAAAACTCCGCACTCTCCTGGTCCTGCCCATACTGTGTCCGGGAATACCATAGCCGCAGGTACCGAGTCAATTCCCAATCACAGTCAGATTCGTCTATTTTGCGCTTATTGAAAGTCACGTGTATTGTGCTCTCTATATTAATTGGAAATAAGCTGTTTTAGCGTGTTTTTTCGAGAAACCATCGCTGGCTTCATGGAGGAACTTGGGAAATCATCACAGGGGCAGGTTGTATCAATCTAGAATTTATACATTCGTGCCATAATGACTGTTTGAAATTTCCTTAAATTGGCACATTTTTTATAATGATAGCCATTGTTGGAGTCGCTTCTGTACCCGTTAACTTTTAGTTTTAATTCGGGTACTCGGTTAATTTTCTCTTGCGACTCGGTTCCTCTAAGATGGATGCGTCCTTGGCCAAGATGGCGGCGCCCATGAATTATGTCGTTCTTGGCTTGGTGTATCCAGGCACTCTGTTGTCGCCGATTTTAGCTCTCGCTTAGTTGTCGAGGGTGTTTGTAGTGATCGGCGAGTTATTCTTGGTTATTTAACGTTAGTTAAACGCTGAGTTGTGGTTTTTTTTAAATTTTCACTCAAAAAAGTTTCAAATATTTCCTGCCTAAGACTTGTTATCATTAAATTGAGAGAAAGTTAATGTGTTTAAGAAATCTTAACTAGCAAGTCTATTGTGCGTATTGCTCGTCATTGGTTGTCATGTGCAGCGTTTTAATTCTTCTCTGTGTTCGCAGAAACCGAAGAACTCGGACTCGTTGTGCCGCAAGTGCAACAGGTTCATGAAACGGAAGTACCTGGGTCATCACTGTGTGGCGTGCGCTAAGTGTAAGGTCGGGAGCCCTTGTGATGTGTGCGTCAAGTGGTCGTCGGAATTGGTGGCGGAGTTTGACAAGGATCGACGGGCGAGGCTGGAGCGTATCGAGAAGGATAAGGCAGTGAAGCTGCAGCAGGTTTCGTTGCTGGGACTGGAAGGTCGGCTGAATGAGAGGATGGATTCAGCACTGGGCGTATGGGCGGCCCAGTTCAAGGCTATGTTGCAGTCCACGGTCCCGGTGAGGCAAGCTGGTGCAGGACAACCATTAGGTGGTCCGGCTAGTTCTGCTGAGGGTCATGCACCTGCCCCTTCTCTGTCCTTGGCTCAAGAGCCGACGATAGAGGAGGAAGATTTGCTGCTGAGGGAAGATTCCGGCATGCCGGATCTTTCAATGACGGCGATGCCTAGTACGTCCCAGGGGTCGCCCTCGGGATTTGTATGGGTTTGCCAGGCGGATGGTGATGTCGACGTTCCGTCGGGCATTTTTCATCCGCGATTTGTGCAACCGGATATGCCGGCGGAGCCGTGGTTTGCGGTTCCTGCGGCTATCCCGGTGGCGTTAGGTGCGGCTCCTATCGGAGTGACAGTGCCAGCCGTAATTGAGGCCGTCGGAGTCCCGGATCCCGTGTTGGAGCCGATGGACTGCGGCGAATCCGTATCTGGCGATTCGTTGGATACTGGTGCCGCTGGTAGTCGCGCTATGGATGCGCTCTGTCATGGCAGAGACGTATATCGTAGCGTTCAGCAAGGATCGTCGGTGGCCCTCTCATCTAAGGGAGAGAGGGAGGATGAAAACGGGAGTTCTTTGATGGACGATTCCGCTTTCTGCACCGAAGCTGAATGGGTGCAGGTTCTTGGATGGATGACCAATCGTCTCGGGTTGGCATCTGATCTAGGATCTCAGCGCGATCCGGCGATGGAACGGATGTCAGAGCGTGCGGCTAGCGCTCTGTCCAGTGGCTCTTTTGCCATGCCTACACTCCCGCTGGACACGCAAACTTCTGACATGTTGGAAGTTGCGGCATACCGTCTGGTTCAGCCAGACTATGCGTTGCCCAAGGCCCCGAAGGGGATAAGGAGTAGGGTCCGGTTTCCGGAGCAGGCTTATCATCAGTACGCCAGGGTTCCACGGCTTTCCGTTGCGGAACGTGAGGCGCTAAATAGGCCATTGGCTGGGAAGGCCAAGGGGCGGTCACGTCCTTTGGTTTCTCAGACCAACAAAGACCCGTTCAATGAGCTCACGCTCATTGAGGATGCGGCTAGGGCAGCCATGGCTGCGCTGTCGCACGGGTGTACCGTCTTGCAGGGTATGCTGGACTGCACGGCGGAAGGCGGACAGGTGCCAGAGGCTGCTCCCGGAGTTGTTCGGGACACCATGCGCCTGTCTCAGGATTGCCTGGCCAGGGTAATCACGAGAACTTTGGCAGAGCGACGGAGAATGGTTCTCGATTGTGTGGAACCAGGACCAGAGATGAGGGCTGCGTTATCTTCTGCGCCTTTCATAGGTCCAGGCTTGTTCGGCGGCTCGGCACGACAAGCGCTCTCTAAGGTTGCGTCAATGGTGGCGGAGCAAGAAGTGGTCGGCAAGTCGTGGAAGTCGACCAAGAGGACTCAGCCGCAACAGTCCTACCGTCAGCATAGGCAGGAGCAGCAGAGACAGCGTCCTAGATCGCCCTTCCGTCCTTCTGCCCGTGATGCCCATAGGCCATCCGGAGCACAAGGGCCTGGCCGTTCGTCCGCATACAAGCCCTCTAGTAAGAGGCCGTATGAGGACGACAGGAAGGGTGGCGGTTCGGGCCGAGGCGGCTACCGTAAGGATAGCCGTGGCGGCGGTTCCGGACCGTCATACCACAAGAAGCCGCGGGGCGGCCGTGGGGCTCGTTCCTGACGGGTTTCCGGCGGAACCAATACCGGCGGCTTTGGAAACAAATGGAGTCGAGAATCTTCACCCAAGCGATTTAGCGTCTTGTCGGCTAATCTCGACCGACAACTGTGTGCAGATTCCTTCCGTCGGAGGCAGACTTCGGCTATTCCTAAACCAATGGGAACAGGTCGTGCGCGACTGTTTAGTCTGTCAGTGGATAAGAAACGGCTACGATCCGGACTGGCTCATCCATCAATCGTTAGTTCCGTTAACCTCGACTCCAATATGGACTCCTATTCCAAGGGAATTAGACCGTCTAGTCGCCATTCAGTCAGAGATAGAATCGCTTCGTCAGAAGAATGCGATTCACCTAGTCACCGATCAGTCATCGCTGGGCTTCTATTCGATCATGTTCCTAGTTCCGAAGCGTACCGGAGGGTGGAGACCAATTCTCAATCTCAAACCGTTGAACAAATTTATTCTTTCTCCCAGATTTCAGATGGAGACGGTAGCAGCGGTAATGACAGGGCTGGGGAAAGGCATGTGGGCGGTATCGATAGATCTGAAGGATGCTTATTTTCATATTCCAATGTCAATTCCTTTTCAGAAGTACCTGCGATTTGCATTCCAAGACAATGTTTGGGAATTCAATGCTCTTCCCTTCGGCCTGACCACGGCTCCGAGGGTCTTCACCAAGGTGGTTCTCGCCATGACTTCTTTACTTCGCAGGAGAAACATAGCTGTTCACACTTACATAGACGACTGGCTGCTAAAGGCGGGGAATCCAGTCACTCTGCGCAGCAATCTGATAGTAGTCCTAGACTTGTTAAAGAAGCTAGGATGGATTGTGAATCTAGAGAAATCAGAACTGACTCCATCCCAGGAGTTTGTTTATCTGGGAATCTTTTTCAATCTCAGGAACGGCGTAGCTTTTCCGGCGGAGAGCAGAGTCAGAAGCCTGATTGCAGTGTTGGAGTCGGTTTCTCTAGGAGCCTATCTGACGGCGCGTCAATTTCTCAGAATACTGGGTTTGCTAGTATCTCTGGAGAAGGTGGTGCCATATGCGGCACTCAGGCGCAGGCCGATTCAGATGTATTTGATGTCGTTCTGGTCACAGAGAACAGATCCGTTATCTCTGAGAATAGCAGTAAAAGAACCATTGATATTCCACCTTCAGGGGTGGTTATCGGAACAGAATCTCCTGCGAGGTGTTCCTCTACAACCTCCTCAACCTCAGATGTCCATATTCACGGATGCATCATTGACAGGTTGGGGAGCGGTATTGGACAATCAGTCAGTGTCAGGGGAATGGGATCGGACCAATGCGCAGAAACATATCAATGTGCTCGAGCTATTAGCGGTGGTATTTGCACTGCAGAAGTTCGAGAGTCTAATTCAAGACAAGATTGTCCTAGTAAGGACAGACAACTCAACAGTGGTGTCTTATTTGAACCGCCAAGGCGGGACGAGATCACCAGAGTTGTGTATGATGGTTTGGAACCTTCTGCTGTGGTGCCAAGAGAGGAATATTATTCTTCGGGCAGCACACATTCCAGGAAGATTGAACATCTTAGCGGATGCTCTCAGTCGAAGGACGGTTTGTCGTCCGACGGAATGGCAGCTCAACCAAGTGGTAGCGGAGGTTCTATTCAAACAATGGGGCAAGCCAAATGTCGACCTATTTGCGATGAATCAAAACGCAAAGATGGTCACTTACGTGTCACCGATCCCGGACCCGTTAGCTCTAGCAGTAGACGCACTGGCGATAAGTTGGAAGGGAATGTACGCGTATGCGTATCCTCCAACAATTCTCATCCCGAAAGTTCTGGCAAAGATAAGAGAGGGGATGTGCCAAGTACTACTGATCGCCCCTTATTGGCCAGGCCGATCATGGTTTACGGATCTGCTGGACCTTCTGGTCTGCAGTCCAATCCCTCTTCCAGACACAAGAGATGTAATCTCTCAGAACAAGGGTCTGTACCTTCACGACAGACCAGAAATGTTCAAATTGACTGGATGGATGTTGTCAAGCAGCGTGCAATTGAGGATGGCTTTTCTGAGCAAGCAGCGAAGTTTGTTGCTTCAGCCAGAAGAGTTTCAACCACAAAGACATATAATTATAGAATCAACAAATTTGCACAGTGGTGTGAGAGAAGAGATATTGATCCCTTTTCTGCATCTGTTCAACACGTAGCAGATTTTATCTGTCATTTATACGAAGTTGACAAACTTGTACCTTCTACCCTAGCAGCATATAAGTCTGCATTAGCTTCGGTCATTCCTAGTCTCACCATTGAGGGAGTGGAGAATGACACCTTGAATGAAGTTATCAAAGGAATGAGCAATCTGCGACCCAGACAGCCAATTCCTATCCCATCATGGAATCTATCTCTTGTTCTACAGGTTTTAGGGCATGCTCCCTTTGAACCGATTAGATCTATTGACATTAAACTGTTAACTATTAAATCAGTTTTCTTGGTTGCAGCAGCGTCGGCGAGAAGGAGAAGCGAGATTCATGCGCTTTCTGCCGAACAAGACCGTTTTGTCGTCACGGGTGAAGGTTTAAGATTACTTCCACGTCTTTGTTTCCTGGCAAAGAATCAGTCACTTAAATATCCAGGACAGCCGATCAATTTGCCAAGTTTAACTAGACATGACCCAAATTCTTGCGCTTGGTGTCCTGTCAGATGTCTGAAGATGTATAAGAAACGTACTTCTGAGTGGAGAGACGACCCGAAATCTCTGTGGTTATGTCTCAAAGCTCCCCATTTACGTGCTTCGAAAGATACTATTTCTCGTTGGATAGTTGACGCTATTCAGATGTCGCACAAGATCGCTACAGGAAAGCAGATTGATCGTGCGAATGCCCATGAGGTCCGAGCACTAGCAGCATCATCGGCCCTTTATAAGGGTGTCTCATTAGAGCAGGTGATGTCTGTAGCACAATGGCATGCCGAGTCGTCATTCACTGATTTCTACCTTCGCGACATCTCCAGCACACTTAATCCAGTAGCCGTCGCCAATCTGTCAAACCTAAACTAAGCCACGTCCGACCACTACTTCGCACACATCACAAAAGTCTTCCGCCTACACTGACCAAGCGCTATGCACATGACTGAGTACGACCGTGGATTGGGCCTAGCTCCTGTGATGATCAAGAACAGATCGACCACTCAAAAATGGTGAGTGTTTACATTAATTAAGTGACTATAAATATGTTTACTTCCAGTCGAAATACCAGACTGAGTAAGTGAATAGTCTGGTACAAGAGTATATTTATCCTCTCATACAGACATGAGACTCATTCCAATTTGAAAATCTAATCGATATACTGATAGTTTTTTTCAAAGATTGAAGTTGTAGTAGCTTCTTTGCACTCTACTGGACTGCCCTAGCTGAGACTTGGGGCGGACACGGGTCTGGTGGGTGTTGCATCCCCATGGACATCCCTCTGGTTTTGTGCTGACAAAAGAGGGGGGGGGAGTGCGGTCTAGACCATGGATGTTTAGCACTATGAGTCAGATAGCAGAACCCAAGCGTATGCCAGGGTTTTAGTCTCTTCACAACCTTCTCTGTTGGATGGTTGGTGAGTGCTGGTTCGAGCCTCACCTCCTCCCACCGGCATTTCCTGGCTGTCGAAATCTGGAGTTTATCATAATAGTACATCTGGTAAGTATTATTCGAAGTAGAATCAAAAAAGCATCCGCTTTTGTTTCTACGAGAATTCTTAATACTTACCAGATGTCCTATGGCCCTGCCTCAGCCGCCCCGCTGAGGTGAGGCTGAGCTGCTTTCGCAGTTTGCCAAGGCAAATATAAGACGAATCTGACTGTGATTGGGAATTGACTCGGTACCTGCGGCTATGGTATTCCCGGACACAGTATTTGGCAGGACCAGGAGAGTGCGGAGTTTTAATTGTTTATTTTGAGCTAGACTAGATAATAGACATTATCATAATAGTACATCTGGTAAGTATTAAGAATTCTCGTAGAAACAAAAGCGGATGCTTTTTTGATTCAGATGTACTTAATGTCATTCTGGTCTCAGAGAACAGATCCGTTATCTCTGAGGATTCCAGTAAAAGAGCCATTGATATTCCATCTTCAGTGGTAGTTATCAGAACAGAATCTCCTGCGAGGTGTTCCTCTACAACTTCCTCAACCGCAGATGTCCATCTTTACAGACGACGGGTTGGGGAGCAGTACTGGATGATCTGTCAGTGTCAAGGGAATGGGATCGGACCAATGCGCAGAAAAATAAATTTTCTCGAGTTATTAGCAGTGGCATTAGCACACTTAATCTGAGACAAGATTCTCCTAGTACGGACAGACAATTCAACAGTGGTGTCTTATTTGAACTGCCAAGGCGGGACGAGATCACGGGAGTTGTGTATGATGATATGGAACCTTCTGCTGTGATGCCAAGAGAGAAATATTATTCTTCAGGCAGCACACATTCCAGGAAGATTGAACATCCTAGCAGATGCTCTCAGTCGAAGGACGGTTTGCCGTCCGACTGAATGGCAGCTCAACCAATCGGTAGCGGAGGTTCTTTTCAAATATCGGGGCATGCCAAATGTGGATCTATTTGCGATGAAAGATAACGTAAAGATGGTCGCATACGTGTCACCGATCCCGGACCCACTACCTCTAGCAGTAGACGCACTGGTGATAAGTTGGAAGGGAATGTGTGGGTATGCGTATCCTCCAACAATTCTCATCCCAAAAATTCTGGCAAAGATAAGAGAGGGCATATGCCAAGTACTACTGATCACCCCTCATTGGCCAGGCCAATCATGGTTTACAGATCTGCTGGACCTTCTGGTCTGCAATCCAATCGCTCTTCCAGACAAGGGATCTGATCTCTCAGAACAAAGGTCTGTATCTCCACGACAGACCGGAGATGTTCCAATTGACTGCATGGATGTTATCAAGCAGCGTGCAATTAAAGGTGGCTTTTCTGAGCAAGCAGCGAAGTTTGTGGCATCAGCCAGAAGATGGTCAACCACCAAGTCATACAATTATAGAATCAACAAATTTTCAGTGTGGTGTAAGGGAAGACATATTAATCCCTTTTCTGCATCTTTTCAACACGTAGCAGATTTTATCTATCATTTATACGAAGTTGACAAACTTGTACCTTTAAACCTAGCAGCATGTAAGTCTGCATTAGCTTCAGTTGTTCCCAGCCTGGCCATTGTAGGAGTAGAGAACGACACTTTAAATGAAGTTATTAAAGGAATGAGCAATTTGCGACCTAGACAGCCAATTCCTATCCCAGCATGGAATCTATCTCTTGTTCTACTTGTTTTAGGGCATGCTCCCTTTGAACCAATTAGATCTATAGATATTAAACTGTTAACTATTAAGTCAGTTTTCTTGGTTGCAGCAGCATCAGCGAGAAGAAGCGAAATTCATGCGCTTTCTGCTGAACAAGACCGTTTTGTCGTTACGGGTGAAGGTTTAAGACTACTCCCACGTCTTTGTTTCCTGGCAAAGAATCGTCACTTAAATATCCAGGACAGCCGATCAATTTGGCAAGTTTAATTACCAAACTCTTCTGCTTGGTGTCCTGCCAAATGTCTGAAAATGTATAAGAAATGTACTGAGGAGTGGAAATGACCCGAAATCTCTGTGGTTGTCTCAAAGCTCCTCATCTTCGCACCTCGAAAGACACCATTTCTGGTTGGATAGTCGATGCTATTCAGATGTCGCATAAAATCGCAACAGGAAAGCAGATTGATCGTACGAACGCCCATCAAGTCCGAGCACTAGCAGCAGCATCAGCCTTTTATACGGGTGTCTCTTTAGAGGAGGTGATGTCTGTAGCACAATGGTATGCTGAGTCGTCATTTACTGATTTCTACCTTCGCGATATCTCCAGCGCATTTAATCCGGTAGCCGTCGCCAATTTGACGACTCAACTAAAGCCACATCCGACCACTATTTCGCATACATCGCAAGGTTCTGCCACATGCACTGAGCAATGTGGTGATGCACATGATCTGTGAACAACCATGGATTGGCCGGAGCTCCTGTGATGATCAAGAAAGACCAAGCACTCAGAAAATGGTGAGTGTTTGCTTAAATTAAGTGACTAATATTAGTTTACTTACAGTTGAGATACCAGACTGATTATGTAAATAGTCTGGTTCAAGAGTATCTTATTCATTGCAACAGACATTAGACTTCAAATTTGAAAATATAATCGTTATACTGATAGTTTTTCAAAATTAGAAATTGTAGTAGCTTCTTTGCACTCTCCTGGACTGCCCTAGCTGAGACTTGGGGCTGACACGGGTCAGGTTGGTGTTGCCTCTCCTTTTGACAGCCCTCTGGAATTTGTGCGGACAAATGAGGGAGGGGAAGTGCGGTCTAGACCATGGAAGTGCGGTCTAGACCATGGAAGTTTAACACTCTATGAGTCAGATGCCGGAACCCAAGCGTATGCCAGGGTTCTAGTCTCTTCACAACCTTCTCTGTCGGATGGTAGATGAGTGCTGGTTCAAGCCTCACCTCCTCCCACCAGAGTTTCTTGGCTGTCGAAATCCAGAGTTTATCATAATAGTACATCTGGTAAGTATTATTCAAAGCAGAATCAAAAAAGCATCCGCTTTTGTTTCTACGAGAATTGTTAATACATACCAGATGTACTATGGCCTGCCTCAGCCACCCCACTGTGGTAAGGCTGAGCTGCTTTCACTGTTTGTCAAGACAAATATAAGATGAATCTGACTGTGATTGGGAATTGACTCAGTACCTGGGGCTATGGTAATTCCCGGACACAGTAGGCTTGCACGATTTTTCAATTTAATCGTGAAGTTCGATTTATTTTTAAAATTGTGATTTTTACGATGTAATTGAGGAAAAATCGGAAAATCATCAAAAATTTCAAGTGTTTAAAAAAATCTGAAGTGTGTACTTTTCCGTCACATTTTATCAGTACATGAGAACAATTATAATCGATTCACGCCTGTGTTCCTTGTGTTTATATCCCGCCATGCCATGCACATGTCGAATAATTACTAATCGCAGCACAAAGTGCTGCAATAAACAAGCTAACAATTAGGGTAATGCCTTTGTCATTGAGAAAACCAGCTGTGTAGTTACTCCGTCGAATCGCCATATAATTTTCTTTCTTTCGCTGCAGACCCTGAGTCTGTCGTGAAATGTCAAGTATATACTTAGTTGCAGAGTGTTAGGCAATCAGTGAACATAATTCTTTTTAATTCTAGAGTTAGCAATTTCAGGCGGTGTAATGATTTTTACTTCTTGATTCGGTTGTGTCAAATTAAAGAAAATAAAGCAACAGCATTCCAGATTGTTTGATTTTGAACTGTGCGTTCTGTTGATTACTCTTAAATGTAAATCGTACATTCTGCAAGCAACTATAAACTGCACTATAGGACGAGTTTACGCCATTACACTCGTACTGTACCTATTCAAAGCTACCGTCCTATGTATGTGGATTGCGCAGTATCTTCCCGGGTACTAATATTAGCGTCTTCGCGTTACTCCGGTAATGACCTAAACTCGTCCTACAAAGGGAGGCTATAAGCGGAAGCTGATACATCATGTAATTTATATTTTTTTTCTCGGCAACATTTTATCTCAAATTTTGATGAAATAAAAATGGATGGTAAGAATTCGTCGCATGAAAATGTGTTCTAATTTCGTGCTATTTTTGTATCATTTATTGCAACTTTTTCTAGAAACAAGTCACGTTACCCCGGTTTATACTTTTGGGAATTTGGACCTACGATTTAATCGGAAATCGCGATTTTTTTAATAAAATCGATCGCGATGTTTCAATGCAAAAATCGCGCAAGCCTAGGACACAGTATGGGCAGGACCATGGGGAGTGTGGAGTTTTAATTGTTTATTTTGAGCTAGACTAGATAATAGACATTATCATAATAGTACATCTGGTAAGCATTAACAATTCTCGTAGAAACAGAAGTGGATGCTTTTTTGATACTGCCTGTTTTTGCCATTTTTTAGTCATGCACCTGCATTACCATTTTCAATGGTCTAGCATGTATGGCTAAAATGGTATTGAGTGTTAGAGTTGAGTCCAGAAATAAACCGCTCATAAATTCATGACAATGTACGCCACCATAACTGTATAAAAATTTCCATATCTTGAATAATAACTATTATGTAGCAAAGGACTAAAGCTCTGCTTAATGTCTTAAAATACACAGTACATCCTTGCAGCGGAGGACAAACTTTTAGAAAATTCTGAGATTGTCTGGTGGGGACGTTTCTGAAAATTTGGTTGTTTTGACATAGAATAAAACTTTGCTTTCATTGTCTCTGAGTATTGTGAATTCAGTTGACCCCCCCTCCTCTGTCAACGCACCATTAGAAAATTACAAAATATATAGTATAATGGCGTTTCTGTTTTGTGGATATGCTAATTAACACACTTAATATTTTCTTTGTCATACTCAAGATATGAAGCATTACATTCCACGAGGTGGCTGGTTTGAGCTGATCTCCTGCCCTCACTTCTTCACAGAAATCCTTACATACGTGGCTCTGTGTATCCTGACCGCGTTCCAGTGCCGAGTTCTCATCAGCATGACACTCTTTGTCATTGTCAATCAGGTGTTTGCTGGACTGCTCACTCATCAGTGGTACCAGGACAAGTTCCCAGCATATCCACAAAACAGAAAGGCCATTATACCATATATTTTGTAATTTTCCAATAGCAGATTGCCACGAGCTCAATTTGGCAAATATACAATCATTCCATATGCTCATTATGTGTATGTCTGTTACTTAACCCTTTAACCACCAAATGTTTCAAGAAAATTTCAATTTTGTCATTGAAAATGTCCATTTGCAGACCAAGAGGTTATCGACCCAGTCATTCCAGTGGTAAATTTTCAAAAATTGTCGTCTTGGTCTGCAAATGAACATTTCTGAAGACCACTGTAGAAGCCGTTTTTGGCTGATATGAGTGTTAACGGGTTAAGAATGTTTTACATTATGAGATGAAGATGTTGTTCTTCTGCCAGTTTACCTTTACATGTATCTGATGCAGACATTGTCACTGCTCCATGGCCTTCTCCCATCTACAGCAGAGTTCAGAAATAACTTGATATCTTACCACGACAAAAAACAGAAACATGTTGGTATAGTTTTGAACATGGTACAGTAAGAAATGTTCTGTTGGATATTTTGAACATAATCAGTTTGGAAATCCAATTATGTTCAAAATATTAATAGTATGTTTTATTTTTGTCTTGAACTATGGCGAGTCATTTCTGTGCTGTACTGTAACTACTCAGGAAATGCACATTTGATTGACTGGTAATTCTTAACACAAACGATTCATAGGGTATAAATATTCAGAATTTATGTTTAATGGCCATCATACTTTTTCACTAATTTCAAATATGCTGTTCCAAATGTAGATGTATGCTCTTATGTTGACCTAAGAAATAAGGCCCAGGTGTGCGTACATCTATCAAGATTTCTTTTCAGAATATCTCTATAGACTGTCTGCTTGAATTTTTGTGAAATTTGGTATATCATTATTGTTTGACAATACATTGGCAGATGTTGTTATAACAGAAAGCATCGAAATTTGTCTCTGAAAATCTTTGATGTACTAAAAAAATTATTTTGATATCGTAACCCAAGCAGGGCTACATGGATGAACTGTACTTCATGTATGTTTATCCAGGATATCATTTGGGATTACAGATCAGCACGTAATGCCCAGCTTTGCCAAAAGTTTCCCCGGAAATAATTCTGAATTACAAAATCTTACTTCTGGGGAGCATAACTCGTAAAGCCTGTGTAGATATAATTTGAATTTTGTATGAGTGTATTATGCATCGCGTAGTCATCTACTGCATAGATCACCGATTTATCTTGAAATGATCTTTGCCATGAAGGCAATTTTGCATGGTATTACTACAAGTGTGTTTAAATACGACATTAAGCTTTGACATGTTTGATTACCCAAGTATCGGTTTCACCTATTTCACACTGCAAACTTTTCAGTATATCACTATGTGAGTGCTAGCCATTTATTGGTCAAGAAAATCTAAATATCTGGTTATCAAATGTTAATTCACAGGCCAAGAAAATACTATTTTAGAAAATTGACCACTGGAATGACTGGCTCGCGAGCCCGTCATTCTAGTAATAAAATTTCAAAGATAGTCTTCTATTAGCCTACAAATGTACATTTCTCAAGATCACATCAAAGGCCATTTCACTTCAAGAGTATACTTACCTCCCTAATACTTTTGATATTGCTAAATATTGGCTTTCACTCAATAAACACTCAGATTTAAAACAGTTAGGTGCCCCTACTGGGCAGGGAGTCAGAGCGTAGTCTGGCGGATGCCAGCCCCACCACCGCGCATGCGCAGACTAGCACTTCCTCTTTGCTAGATTATTGGCAAAGAGATCACACATGTTTTTTTGTTCAATAGCTTTTCGCTCTCTTAAACTGTTTAAGTGGTGTTTGTTTGGAGTGTTAGTCACTTTTTTGGATGGCGGATAGGAATACGTCGCCACAGGAGGACGGAGGACCTTTAAATCAGGTGACTTCTAGTAAAATTAGCGAGTTTTCTTCCCGGTGTATTGTGTTTCCGGGACTCGCGTTTACCGTGATAAGCGCCTTAGTTAGTTGGTTTAGGTCAACTCGGTGCTACCTAGGACTAATTTCTCTTTCTGTTTCTGTCCACAGGTCTGTATGACGCTAGGTTGTGACGTCACAGTACCAGAGAATTAGTATTCTCTCCACCATGGTTCCATTTCCTACTAACACTGTTAGGTTATCTAACCAAATGAAAAATTATGCCCAGTGAGTTGGAGGCCTGGTATAAAGGTCTTCTCACTTTGCCCTCTTGTTCCAATTCCTTCCCCATGAGGTGGAGAGAGTTAAGAGGCGTGCTGATGGTGGAGTTTCCGGTTCGTTACGTTGGATGGTTTGTCTATACAAAGTGTCAGGTATCTAGTTATTGATAATGTGGTGATGTTAATTATTGTAAACAATCAAAGGGAGATAATTAACATTTTTGCCAGTAAAGAGTTATCTATATGTATCTGATGGTTGTGTAGTCAACTTATCCATTCAGCATACAATTCGTCTTTGCACTTGGATGTTTTGTTGGGATCGAATTTTTCCTGTCACGGGATTAATGACGTCATAATCAGCTGGCTATGTATTTATTAGCAATTCAAGCGCTAGGCTGGTTTTTGATGTATATTGATCTTTATGATCGTTTTTCCTTCTCCTTGAGTTGGATTGAGTTTCTAAGCTTAACTAGTTGCTCATACTCCTTGTCCTTTGCCCTGTTTCAGGGACCGGGTTGCGCGTCCTGTGGACGTTTTATGCATGTGAAGTTCTGGCCGCATCTGTGTTATCGATGTAGCCCTTGTGGTCCATTGATTAATTGTGACATATGTAAGCACTGGGGGGGCGAGTTAATGTCCGAATTCTTGTGCTGCTTACAGGCGACGGACAAGGTGGTAGTGGAGGAGAAGAAGAAGAAGCGGAAACGAGAGGTTGTAAGTAAGAAGGGTAAGGGGAAGGTCTCGTCCGCGGTGGATATGGAGACCTTCCGGACCGAGATGTTGGGAGAGATGAAGAGGACAATAAAAGATTTGGTTCCAGGGTTGCTTCGTGGCATGCTTCCTGGACCAGATCCTTTATTGTCCTCATCATCGGCTTCGGAGCAGGTAATCCCCGCCTCTGGATCGATTTTCCTTAGTCCGCTTCCGTTGTCCGACGATTCAGAGGTGGCCCCATTAGAGGGGGCGTTCCACGGCCCTGGCAGCAGGCTTATTGCCGCGCCGATAGGGGACCGTGGACGGTTGTCGCTGGAACCCGCTGGCTGCTTATCAGTCCAGGGGTATCCGCACGCCGCGGTGGCCAGTACCTCCTATGGCACCGTTCCTGGTCAGCCCGGGTTAGCTCTCTTTGCTGACCCGGGGTCTAATCTTTCTGACCAGGGTGATGAGGATTACCTGCTAGGGTCGCCGTCTGACGACGCGGACATGGATGAAGACGTTTGTGCACCCCTCGCGGGGAATACAGGCGCTTTTTTCCACGGTATTACTCACCCTGGAGTAAGGTCCGCGGTTCAGGTGGTGGCCCAGGGCGCTGCTGATGGCCAGCGGTACCGCATACCTCGGCTTGCCGAGAGTGTAGCTGGTGCTGGCCGGGCCCGTGGTAGGGCTATATATACCCCGCGCTCTACCGCGGTGCCTGCTCCTGGTCAAACCAGTGATATTCTCATGCCGGTGCTGTCAGGCCCGCATGTTTTCCCTGGCTTGCCAGGTGTATCAGCGTACCCGCCGTCAAGCTCTACTGCTTGCGCTCAGGAGGAAGACGAAGGACCCCGTCTTGTAGAGCGCTCGCAGTTAGCCACGGAGGAGGATTGGTATGACGCTTGCCAGTGGTTGGTGAGCGTTAGGCCTGATCTGCCCGTGGAGCAGTCGGCTAGCCACCGTGTTCACACGCCGTGGTTAGCTGGGAAACCAACTGCTAACGCTATGCCTTCTCTGCCGCTGGCGGAGCATGTCGTTGACATGTTCAAGGCGGCGGAGGCGTCCATTAACACGAGTGGACGTCTCGCGAAGGCCCCTCGCGAGGTGGCCAGGCGTTGTCGCATCGTGCCCCTGGACTACCAGCGGTACGGTGTGGTACCCAAGCCCAGCGTGGATGACCGCGCGGCTTTGGGTGAGGATACGCGGCCAGGATCCCGTTCTGACGCGGGGGTCTTGTGCGCGAACGCGTTGCGTTCGGCGAATACCGCGTTGCGTGATGCGGAGGAGAGTGGGAGGGCTTCGATTGCCGCTCTGTCCCACGTCTCCCAGCTGTTACAGGGGGTAGTAACGGCATCCGCGTCGCGCCAGCCAGGCCCGCTCGCGGTCCAGCGAACCATCCAGGATGGTATTAACCTGGCGCTGGACTGTATGACGCGGGCGGTGACCAGGAGTGTCAGGGCAAGACGCACATTTGCCCTGGACAATCTGTGCCCGTCTCAGGACCTGTATAATAGGCTACTCCGTACGCCTATGACGGGTCCTGGTCTTTTTGGAGGTGAGGGATGTCGCCACCTCCAGGAGACGGTCACCCTGGTGAATAACCAGAGGGCGCTGCGCGAACAGTTTGAGGTACTGCGTCGTGCTAACGTTCGCGCCGCGGCCCCTGCGTATCGTCCCCTGCAGGCTCGAGGTGGTGCTGGCCAAGTCAGAGGCCAGCCGCCGTCGCAGCGCCGGCCTCGGCCGCGTGCGATTCGGCCAGCAGTGAGGGGGGCGCAGGCTCCTCAGCCGCCGTCAGCCAGGCAGCCGCCCGTGCACCGAGGTGCGCGCGGGGCGGGGCGGGTCGCGCGAGGATCTGGGCGTGGTTATCGTTCCTGACAGGGCGCTTACCGCGGTAAGGACCACGCCGGTGTGTATGGCGACGGAGACAGTGCCGCTCTTGCATGCCTTGTGTCCACCGCGGTCCCTAGGTGGACCGGTGGGAGGCCGGCTAGCCGACCACATGCAAGAGTGGGAACGGTTAACTCAGGACCGTTTAGTCTTGCGATGGCTTTCCGTGGGGTATCATCCAGAGTGGATGACAGGCCCGCCGTCGCGACTGTCTCTGGTGCCAGTCTGGACTCCCATTCCGAGAGATCCAGATCAAAGGTTGTGTATCGAGGAGGAGATAAATTCCCTCGTACAAAAAGGAGCTATTCAGCCGGCACAAAGGTGTCCGGGCTTCTATTCAACCCTGTTCTTGGTAACAAAACGCACCGGTGGGTGGAGACCGATTCTCAACCTCAAGCCATTGAACAAGTTCATCGAGACGCCCAGTTTCAAGATGGAAACGGTGCGCTCGGTGTTGGCGGGGTTGGAGAGGGGGATGTGGACGGCGTCGATAGATTTGAAGGACGCTTATTTCCACATCCCCATCCACAGGAGTTTCTGTCGCTTCCTGAGATTGGCATTCCAGGGCAGACAGTGGGAATTCAGGGTGTTGCCCTTCGGAATTTCCACGGCTCCTCGGGTTTTCACCCGTGTGGTTCTTGCGATCACAGCATACCTCCGCAGGAGAAGCATAGCAGTCCACACGTACATAGACGACTGGCTGTTGAAAGCGCACACCCGGGAAAGTTTGTCCGCCAATCTGGAGATTGTTTTGAAAATTCTCACAGACTTGGGCTGGATGATCAATTTCCCAAAATCAGAGCTGACTCCATCCCAGAAGTTTGTTTACCTGGGGATGTTCTTCGATCTGGAGACAGGATATGTTTATCCTACTCAGGAGAGAGTTCAAATACTCATCTCGTTGATTCAGTCAGTGTGCGACAGTCGTCATGTCCTGGCACGGGTTTACTTGAGAATGCTGGGGTTGATGGTTTCGTTGGAACCAGTCATTCCTCAGGCCGCCTTACGCAGGCGGCCGATCCAGTTGTTTCTCATGACACAATGGACCCAGAGTACAGGTTCGCTGGACTCGAATGTGTCAGTGTTGGCGCCTCTGATTCACCACCTGCAATGGTGGTTGAATACAGAGAATCTCTTACCGGGGGTTTTGCTAACCCCTCCCCACCCTCAGGTGACTGTGTATACAGATGCATCGATGGAGGGCTGGGGAGCTTGCCTGGAAGAATCCACGATATCAGGGCTTTGGAATCTGGAACAGTCACAGGAACATATAAATCTACTGGAGCTAAGAGCAGTAGTCCTGGGCCTGGAACATTTCTTACGGAAAGTTCAGGGCAAGATTGTTCTTATTCGTTCAGACAACTCAACAGTTGTGACTTACATAAACCGCCAGGGCGGAACGAAGTCGCCCAGTCTCTGTATGATGACATGGAAACTGCTTTGTTGGTGTCTGGATCACCAGATTACCTTGAAAGCAGTTCATATTCCGGGAAGGTTAAACCTGCTAGCAGACTCATTGAGCCGAAGGATGAGTGTTTTACCCACGGAATGGCAACTAAATCAATGTGTGGCGGATCGTCTGTTCGACCATTGGGGGAAACCCAACATCGATTTGTTCGCAACGAAGAAGAATGCGAAGATGACGACGTACGTCTCTCCGATTCCGGATCCAAGCGCTTTCGCAACAGATGCGTTAGCTATCAGCTGGGGGAGAATGTATGCATACGCATTCCCTCCAGCAATCCTGATTCCAAAAATTCTTCAGAAAATCAGACAAGAGGAATGCCAAGTGCTTCTGATCGCCCCGGATTGGCCAAGCCGATCATGGTATACGGATCTGCTGGACCTTCTGGTCTGCAATCCGGTTCCTCTGCCTCTGATGGACGATATTATCTTCCAGGGCAAGGCCCTTCACAACAATCCGTCAATGTTCAGATTGACTGCATGGATGTTGTCAAGGAATCTAGAATTAAGGAGGGCTTTTCTGAGCAAGCAGCCATGTTTATGGCCAAAGCCAGGAGGGGGTCAACCTCCAGAGCATATAATTATAAAATCAACAGATTTGCAGAATGGTGCTCAAAAAGATGTATTGATCCAATGGATTCATCTATTCAAGTAGTAGCTGATTTCCTCTGTCACCTCTATGATGCCTATAGCCTCAAGCCTAACTCTATTGCTGGTTATAAGTCAGCATTAATGTCTGTTATTCCTTGCTTGGCTAAGAGGGGAAGTGATGAAGTAAATACATTGAATGTATTAATTAAAGGCATGGGCAATCTAAGACCAAGGAATCCTCCTGTGATTCCGTCTTGGAGTTTATCGCTAGTGCTTCAAGTACTAGGTGATAAGCCTTTTGAACCACTTAGTTCCATTTCTATGAAACTATTAACACTGAAGACTGTGTTTTTAATTGCTGCGGCCTCGGCTAGGCGTAGGAGTGAGATTCATGCCTTATCAGCCGAGGATGACCGTTTTGTGGTTTCAGGGGAAGGCCTTAAGCTGCTACCTAGGATTAATTTCTTGGCTAAAAATCAGTCGTTGAAATATCCAGGTCAACCTATTATTTTGCCTGCTTTAACTAGATATGATCCTAATTCTAAAGCATGGTGTCCCGTCCGGGCGCTGCGCCGGTACAAACAACGTACGGCGGCATGGCGCACCGACCAGTCAGCGTTATGGTTGTCATATATTGAACCCCATGGGAGGGCTTCTAAGGACACCATTTCCAGGTGGATTGTGGAATGCATTCAGTTTTGCCATAAATCCGCCACCGGGAAGCAGGTTGACGTGGCCAAGGCTCACAGTGTCCGCGGCGTAGTGACATCCACGGCCCTATTTAATGGGGTCCCTGTGGATGATATTATGTCGGTGGCTCAGTGGCACTGTGAGTCAAGTTTTACAGACCATTATCTCCGTGACACCTCTAATCCTCTCGCCTTGTCGGTTTTGAAAAAATAAATCGGTTTATATTTTTTGAGGTGATTTCCTCATTACTTATATATATCACAATTAATTTATGGAAACACCCACTTTTTTGGGCCTGCATCAGTCTTTACCGATGGGAAGATGATGTCAGCAGCCATTTTCAACAAGGTCAGTCTTGTTCATGTGTTGTCCGTTGTTGATTGTATTGTCACGATTACCCGTTATTAATATGGTGATGGTTTGTGTATTTGTGTGGTTCATTGTTGAGAGTTACGAAAATGGAGCTTTTTCGTCTCTGTCCTGTAATACATGGCACTTGTACGTAGAGAGCGTATAGGACATTGAGGTCAGTCGACTCTTCCTCCCAGGAAGGAGGGGGGGGAGCGCATATGACATTCGGTCATCTCTCATACATCGGTCGTGTTATCCGATGGTTAGTCAAATCCTGACTGTTTTTTCTTACAGTTTCAGAAGTTTAAGTGCCTTAAACGCAGAAAAGCGTATTGGGATGAGCTGGTCTTTTGACCTCGCCTCCCTCCCGCCAGATTCACTTTCGAATTCTGGCAATATCAAAAGTATTAGGGAGGTAAGTATACTCTTGAAGTGAAATAAACGAAATCTAGGATTTCTTTTTTCACGAGAGAGTTGATACTTACCTCCCTAGATACGGACCCGGCCTCTCCACCCCACAGAGGCTCGGTCTTCAGGCTCTTAATAGTTGCATGTGTGTCAGCCAATAATCTAGTCAGAGGAAGTGCTAGTCTGCGCATGCGCGGTGGTGGGGCTGGCATCCGCCAGACTACGCTCTGACTCCCTGCCCAGTAGGGGCACCTAACTGTTTTAAATCTGAGTGTTTATTGAGTGAAAGCCAATATTTAGCAATATCAAAAGTATTAGGGAGGTAAGTATCAACTCTCTCGTGAAAAAAGAAATCCTAGATTTCGTTTAGTTCTGGCCGACTTGACCGTTACAAGGTTACTAGCATGTAATATCTGGTCTCTTAATATCTGGACCTTAGTAAAATTTCAATTTGTGGATGATTTTAATTTCATAAGTGCTTTACATTCAAGGCCATTTCTACTTCAGTGTTGAACCTTATGTACTTACATGTAGCATGTATTATGTGAAGAAGAATATTTAATTGTTATGCTCTTCATGTGTGAGCACGAAGACGTTATACATACAATAATGTTCATTCTGTTTATAAATATTTAATTTATTTCTGATAATATAATTTTAACATATTATTCAAATATTTATCATTTGTTTGTTGAGCAGGTTATGATAGTTATTATTGCTTTTGCCACCAGTAAGTTTGACGGGTGGGGTGATAATTGTATTATAGTGACACGTCTCTCTGCCGCGATATAACATCACACATGACATTATTTATACCAATAACTATATTCTGTTATGGATTTATAACCCTTTAATGGTCAAAATACCCCAAGCCGACCTCTGCAATGTACAAGAGCGCTGGCCTGGAATCAGGAGTGCTGGCCCT